>PVJA010018781.1:0-39386 GCA_004027025.1 Myocastor coypus
GCTCGCGGGTTCGCTTCTCTCGATCCTCAGGGAGTCTGTGAGCTCGCAGGCGCTCACCCGTGTCCAGCTCACGGCTTTTGACCCTCCCGTTCCCATTGCACGGATGAAGCCAGGCAGCAAACAGCACTAGGGAAAGGTCTGGAAAACCCCTGCTGCAGTGGGGATGGAGGCCGCCTTTCCCCAGGTGTCCCCGGGCTGCTGACTTGGTGTAAGGCCGGAGAGACACCAGGAGGCTCGTCCTCCAGCAGAAGCTGCGGGGCAGGCGCAGTTCCCTGTAAACTGCGCAGACGCAGAAACCCAAAGGTTGAGAACACATCGCGGTGGGTGGGCGGGGCTAGGGCCGGAGCCCGGTGCACTCCTCCTCCTCTGCTTCCAGGAAACACTAGGCAGTGTCCGACCATGGCACAGAAGCTAAGGGGAGGTCCTGCCTGTCCCGGGGCCGTGGCCTGGAACACCATCTAGCACCCCGCAGCACCCCGAGGAGCTCGGCAGCAGAAGCCTTCTCCCCTCCAGACACCCGAATGCTGAGGCTGGGGAGCATCGCGCTAGGGCTACGCAGTGCTGGCACAGGAGACGGCGGCAGTGACTTCTGGACAGACCTGTGGCCTAGATTCTGCTTTCTTTTGTCTTTCTTCCTAATGTAGTTGGCACAGGGCCTCACTACGCGGCTCTGGACTCACAGCAATCCTCCTGTTTCCGCCATCCCAGGGCTGGGATCACAGGCGTGTGCCACCACACCCAGTCTCAGTGACCTGCTCAGTGTGCCCAGGGGCAGGGCCAGCTGACAGGTGGTGCAGGGGATCGGACCCTGGTTCCTGCACTTGCCCAAGCAGATGTTCAGTCTGCTGAGCTATCTCTGCCATTAACTCTCCAGGCTGGCATAAGGCTGCTGGAAGCCTGGGTGACCAAGATGAGCAGTGGAGACCAAGCGCCTGCACTGCCCCGGCCTCTGTCCACTTCCTGACTCCTTAGTGAAGATGCCTGGCATGCCCAGCTCTGTGCTGGCCAGGGCAGAACATAAGAGCAAAAACACATCCCGGGATACAGAGAAGGCACACTGCAAGAACAGAGCGCAAGGACACCACAGGCCGAGCAGAAGCTAGGACAAAGGAAGGTGAAAAAAAGAAAAATACAGAGTCCAGACTCCAGGCAAGAAGTCTGTGCAGCCCCACCGCATTCAGGTCTTGCCTATTGGGTAACCATCTGCCACAGGCGAGCGGCTTCTCCTGTGCCCACTGCCATGGCAAGGGTCTCTACCAGGGAAGGATGTGCAGGCCCGTCTGGGCGCCCTTCGCACCCTCTGCCTCTCAGACCCTGGCTGTGCAGCTGCATTGCCCGAGACTCTCCTGTCTCCTGAAGACAAGCATTCATGTCTGCTGGAGTGCAGGCTCCTGGTGAGCTGGCCCTGGCCTCGGCGGTGGCGTTATTTCTCCCGTCTTTTTCCGCTTCCCCTGCTCCCTACGCTTTCTGACAATGCGGGTAGAATCTACGCCATTCGAGCGAGCATTTCTCCACTGTTTTCATTCCAGCAAGAAAAGTTTTCTAATTAGAGAGTCACTCAAATGCTGGCACAAAATTCCCCGATGAACAAATCTTCCTTACAGAATGGAAGAGATAAATGTGTCCTGTAAGCCTCTGTGAGGCACTTCTCTTGGTAGCGTTTGAGGAGCCTAATTATTTTTCAGTGTGTATCTTACAAAAATGCATTGTGTTGTAAATGCTACACCAAAAGGATCTTTAAGCTCTTACTAGGTGCTGGAAATTAAACTCAAGGTCTCGCGCATGGTAAGCATGCCCTCCTCAACTGAGCTACATGCTCCGCTCCTAAATTTCCTTTTTAATAATGCACAACTGCTTTGTTCCCTAAGAGAATTTAAAATGGGTAAAAGGCTATGACCATATATAAGTGATAGCTTCTTTTCATTTCAAGGCCCTGGATTTTAGGGTTACTAAATAAGTTAGTAACTTACTTAGTTACTAAGTAAGTAACTAAGTAAGTTAAAGAACTAAGTTTGTCCCTGGTAGATAAGGATATTTCATAATCCTTAAGGAAGAAGACAGACACGCTTTATGGAGCTTTCATGTCATAATTTGATCCTCCTTTTGATCCTTCCTTTATCTGGTAACATTGCAATATCCCCATGTGCTATGGTTTGTGTGTAGGTGTACCCCCCAAAGCCTCATGCAGTCATGGGGCAGCTTCTGGAATTTGTAATTGATTATTGTGGGAGTGGGTACTGCGCCTCCCCTGGGACAGGTAATTTGCATTTCGGTGTAAAGAGGGGAGAGAAGGTAGCTGCTTGAGGAGCAGCTAGCTCTCCCTGCGCTTCTGCTCTTAGCTGCCGCCATGAAAGGCTGTCCTCTGCCATGCGCCACTCTGCCTTGGAGCCAGCTGAACATGGACTGAAACCTCCAGGACCTGTGAGCTAAGTAAACCTTTCCTTCCCTCATTTTGGGTGTTGGATATTTGTCCCAGAGACAAGAGAAGAATAACTAAGACACCATCATTCCAAGAAAATTGCAGCTCCCATGGCTTTTTGTAACAGCACACACCAATGTACTCGGACGTGCTGGCATCTTGTCTCACGCTTCATCCTATGCTGACAGGGGTGGGATGACGCCCTGGGCACCTGGGGCTTGGGCCTGAGCATCTCGGTCTTGGCTGCAGCCCCGGATCCTCTGGGCCCCTCCCGTACCTGCGGCGCACTCCAGTCACGTGGGGCTCCGCTCTGGTACCTTGTCCTGACATGCTATTTCACCTAACTTTCTCTTCGCCTTGAGAAGTCCCTCCCCGCGTCACGCTTTGAACGCTTCTCATCCTTCATGCGTCACCACAGCTGCCCGGCATCTGGCTCTCAGATAACTGCGTCTTGTGGCTGATTGCAGTCATGCCTGGGATGTCCGCGCCAGACTCCGACTGCCTTGCTGCCTCTGAGGGTCTGCTCCGCCTGGCGTCCCGGCCACGGCCCGCACCGTCACACCCCACAGCCCTGGACGATCCTCCACAGGCCTCCCAGGCTATCGTAGGTCCCTTCCCATATCCCACAGACAGTTTCGGAGCACCTCTCCTGTGCTCAGAGTACCCTACGTGTGATAGACTCAGGACTACGGACTTCGTGACTTGTCACTGCACCTGTGGCCTGAACCTTGTACTTCGGCCTGCTCCTCAGTCTCTGGAGAGGCTGCGACATCGTCACAATGCAGAGCTGAAATCCTTTGAAAAGTTCCTCTTCTCCTGCAAGCAGGCACAGGGGAAGGGGGTTCGATCAGGGGCCCGCCATGCTGGCCCCACCCCCCGCCCCCAGGATACACTGAAACAGCAACGGAGACTAGGCATGATGGCGTGCATAATCCCAGCTGTTGGGGGGCCGTAAACAGGTGAATCACGATGAGTGTGAGACCTTGAATACCCTGTAGACCCTTCCCCAAAATACAAAAAAAAAAAAAAAAAGTTCCTCTTCTCTACATCGTGAGCCCTTCCTGCCCCTGGCTGTGGGCATGTGCAGCCCTGTTTCTCGTGGGCTCCCGCTCAAGCCTGGATCCCACGTCTCTCTATTGCTGCCCTAACATAGAAATATCATTGATTTCTCAAGTCACTCTTTTTCTTTTTTACTAAAAAGTGAGCATCAAAAGCTGAAACCTTCAAGAGCAGGGACTCCGTCTCTTTAGCGGCCTATTCACTGTACTGTCCAGCGAGGCTGGGTAACAGAGGCACCGCTCCCTGGACTTTGGGTTATGTCAGATACATGATAATGACATTTTCCAGCGGTTATTTGCATCTGTTGCTGAGCTGGTTACCAGGTTGCTTGAGCCGAGCTGAGGCCACCTCACTGTTGATGGACGTTTCCAACAGGCCAGTAGGATGCTGTGTTCTTTATGCTTTTAAGGTCACTGACATCTGCCCTCTGGGCCACTGCCTCGCTGCAGTGGGGGACAGGGAGCGAAGAGCTCTTAGACCCCCTTTTCCTGCGATGTGATCTTTCACCCTATGGGGAAACTCAGAGTGAAGGGTGTTAAAGGTTACTGAGGTCACAGGAAGTGGCCTTGGAGAAGCGTTTGCTCTTCTCAGCCTTCCACTTAACACCGGCTGGAAGCGGAGCCTTGGGCAAGGTGCACGTGCTGCTTGACGGTCCTGACAAGCGCGCACACCTCGGGCAGCCTCTCGATCGTGGACAGACCCTGGAGAGGTGACCCGGGCAGCCTGACACCGCCCCTGCGAGGCATCACAGCAGATATACATCAAGGCTGCCCTTGACTTTTTATTATGTTGAATCAAATGACAACTTCAAGAAATTTCACCCAATAATCACCACGCTAGTTTTTGGAGTAGTGAAAAATGTCAACTTTTTCTTGCACAAAATATTTTTATAGAATGGTATAATGATTGTTGTCATCAGGCCCTAATGGCATAGCACATGTTGACTGTATAACTGTTTTGGTTGGGTACATTAAGGCGGGGATCATAATGTGATTTCATAAAGCCCACGATCTCTTGCCATGCAAAGACATCTTGCTCTTTTTATTTATGACGTTAAAAGAGGAGGAAAATGTCCATAGATTTCACACCAGTCCTATAGAAAACTGTATTTGAAATTATTCCAAAGCGGTGCCACACTGATGCCAGGGCTGCAATAGAGCAGGACTCTGACTAGTGGCAGCTGGTCCACAAGCCTTTACAGAGTGCTAGAAGCATGCCTCCGGTTTCTCTTCTTCCTCCCCTGTTTCCTACAGCGTAGGTGGTTCTCACCTGCTATCGACCTATAACAAATCCTTGCACACTCTCTAGCGTAAATGGGATGTGCAAATGTAGCTTCATCCATCCGCAGAGCATTAGACTTTGTAGAAAGCATTGCTGGAAGGTAAAGAGCCCAGGTCCCACTCATGGTTATTAAATGTGCGACCTTCTGTGGAACTCTGATTTGAAAATGGATCATCTCTTACAGAACTTCATTTTGTTCTTTATATTTCCAAAATATAATATCTTTACTTGAAATACAGCAAAAAAAAAAAAATGCAATAAATTTAACTGACCCTTTGTAAACAATCCTGAGAGAGCTAAGGTTGCATGTCCAGATCGTCATGTGGTGACCTACCTGCCTTAGCCTGTGAGGAGACAAACAGAACTGCCCAGCTATTTCAGGATGACCAAAGCGTCAAAAAGATGAGGCAGGCAGGCAAAGGGAAGCATGGAGAGGACACATGAGACCTGAGGAGGGAGGCGCTTGGGTGAGACTTCTCTGTTGAAATTGACGCAGGAGAAGGAAGCTCCCACCCCACTCGATGTCCAGCATGAGTTTGTGCTCTCTAAAAACAAAGCATGAATCTTAGGACCAATGGAGGTTAAGAGCAGAATCTATTTACAGAAGGAGAGAAAGCTTCTGTCAAAGAGAGGGACAGAGGGGTCCCTGACGAGTTAGCAAGGAATCTGCCTTTTCTAGGAATTTTTAGAGAGCAGATTCCCTGATGTCCAGTGGTCCAAGGTGCGAAACATGGGAAATTATAAGGTAGGCATGAGGTGGGACCAAACTATGGTCACCCGATAGGATGATGAGAATATAACTATCTGGTAAAAGTGGTGCAGCCAGTAATGCAGCAAACGGGCATGAATACGGAGTAGGGGAGTCTCCTCTAGGGCGCTGGATTGGTGGCTCTCCTTCCCTTTCCTAAGGTGACCTCCATCTACATAGAGTGTCCACCTCTGGTACTCATTCCCAGGAAGCAGGCAGGAGCCTTCCTTTTATCTGTTCATCCTGAGGCCTGGCCCTCAGCTGGAGGGACTACCTCTTCCACAGGTGCAGGGAACCCGGCCCACTGCGCTGGCTCCTGGAGGGCCCGGCCCTATCTGACTGCCTTGAATGCTTTAGTTAACTTAGCTGCCTACAACGAAAGGAAGACAAAATAATAATCGGTAAGATATGCAACATTTCCCAACACAACAGTTAAAACATTTTCCTCCCAAATTACAAAAAGGTTAATTCTTTTATTATAATTTCAAGTAATGAGCTCTTTTTAAAGTAGGTTTCCTTTTCATCTTCATCTTTCCTAGCCATAGCTTATACAATAGTGCAGGATTTTCAAAGATTTGTGCCACAGACCCTCAAGTTTTCAGAGACCCTCCCCCCACCAGCCCCTTCCCCAGCAGCCTGACATGTTGGCCTGTCCTCTGGCGTTTGGCAGGTGGGTGAAGAATCCTTCGCCTCTGGCCATCAATACCCTACACAACAGCAAACTCATTTCTTTGTGCAGTAGTTCATTTCCACATGTATGGCTCTTTGCCTCCAAATTATCTCATAAATATTTTACCTCTACCACAAAGTGCTATAAATTGTACACCTGTGAGATTTATTAGCCTGATGGACTAGCTTATATAAACGCTGTTTCAACCCGCACCATTTTTTACAACCCTGAAGTGCCGACCTCGAGGTTGGGGCTGGGTTCTTGACGCAAGCATCTCTGTGTTCTCAGAGGATAAGAAAAGGAAGCAAGCACAAAGCCAGCAGCCGCTTGAGGTGTCTCGACCCGAGAATACCAAAGCTGAAACTAGAACTCAGGTCTCCTGCAGCCTGGTGACAATTCAGTAACACCTCGCCGGCAGCCAGTGGGCCTTCAACTTCTTCATAAGACACCACAGATATGGCTCAGTATACATGAGGGTGTCCTTCCAGGATCCCCACTGAGAGCACTCGAGAATGCCCAGAACCCCCACGTAAATAATGTAGTATTTGCATAACTTCTACGTATACATCTTTCCCTGTATATCATGGCTATCTTATTTTAGTGCCTAATATGACATAAACGTGTGTGCATAGTTGCCATATCATCCTTTTATAAAGTAATGACTGGGAAAAACCTGCATATATTCAATGCAGGCATTTGTTTCTACACTCTTTTCAGCTCACAGCAGTTGACATTGAAGAGGCGGAGTGCACCGAGGCCAAGGGCTGGCATCCGCACGCCCAAGGGCGAGGCCAGCTACATCCAGGGAACTCACTCCTTCCATGGCATGCTGGGAAGGTGGGAATGCAAAGGAAGCCCGGACTTCTGCATCTTGGCTCTGAGAAAAGTCAAATGGAGAAATGTGACAACCCTTTGAATGGAAAAGGGAAATATGCTCAGCCTGTTCCAAAGCTGAGAACATCAATAGATGTCTGCTTTGCCCAGCAGAACTGCTGGAATTCGGCAAGATGGAATCCACTGTGGTTGGGCGAGAGAAAAGACAGCCTGCGCAACCCTCACCAAGCTCAGAGCTTCCGGGTCCAGCGGGAGGTCTCCATTGGTGTTGCAGTGAGAAGATCAAAGCTGCGCTTGATCTTCCAAGATTCTCGTGGTTTGAGCAGGTAGTGTTCCTTTAAATATTATACAGGAATTTTTCAAACCTAACTGCCAATCAACACCCAAATGAATTAGCCTCCTTGAGTCATGAACTGCTTTTAAATAAAGCTACCAGCAAAATTTAGCAAACTCTGAATTGTGCTTCACTTTGCCTACGACAGCTCCAGAAATTTCCTTCTGAGGAAATTTAACATTAATTATAAAATTACTTTAATTTGGCAGCATTTGAATGGCACTGTGTTATTCCGAGTCTCCTATACCAGCAGGTGCTCACATTACTCGGGTTGAGTCATGGAAAAGTTAATTATAAGAGCCTTAATTATTTTTCTGCAACAATAAAAAGGGATCATGAAAAAAATAGCATGAATAGGTTAATGTTTACCATGTGAATAAAAATGAATACTGATGTTTTTAATCTGCCCCATTAAATCACATAATTAAACACAAAATTTCAGGTGCAATTTTTTTTTGTCATTGCATTCTAAGTGGTACAGTATGTAATTATACAGAAAAGGTTCAATGCTCATTTCTTGAATTCTTAGGCTCCAATTTTTCTTTTCCACCCGTGACTCTTTTGTTCAGACTGGCCTCTCTCGACACAGATTCTCTGAACCCTTAACTCCACGTCAGGTCCGCAACTTCCCTGACGTTTTTGTCCTCAGTCTCAGCTGTGCCATGGTGACATGGAAACTCCTTGCAGCTACCACTCTGGAGACGAAGCTAAGAGCAGTGTTCTCTAGTGAGAAGATGGTCTAACCGTGCAACATGGGCAGGTGTAGTCGGGCACGCCTATCATCCAGCACTTGGGCGGATGAGACAGAAGCACAACTGCAAGTTCAGGGCCACCTTGAGCTACGTAGTGAGTTCAAGGCCAGCTCCACTGCATAGTGAGGCCCTGTCTGGAAAAGCAGAGGAAAGGTATGTGGTCGGAAAAGATCAACAACTGTCTTGGACACTCGGCACAATTATCTGAGCGTAGGGTGACAGTCCTCGATTTGGAACTTTGCCAGAGGATGAGTCCACACACATCCCGGCCCTAGCCCAGATCTTCACACAGCAGGAAGCCACAGTGACGCCGTGAGAAGGAGCATGGCTGCCCTCAGCTCAGACTGCGGCTCTGTGGTGTCTCCACTTCATTCAACCAGAAATACGTCAGGGCCTGAGCAAGGGCTCCCACGAGAATCCCGGCTTCCCTCAGAGCGGTTGTGTGGAAACCGGATGGTACTGGGCAGTCACAGTCCCTAGTGTGAAATCCTGCTGGACACCAGCATTCAGATCTGAACGTATCTCCAGGAGCATGGGTAATGACTGGGACGGCAGCGGTAATAGCAGTCCCTTCTACCGGCACAGGAAAAGACCGTTATTTGGAGACGCCTGCTCAGGCTTCTACTCCATTTCCACAGGGCATCTCAGACATTTGGTCCCCAGTTTTCTTTCTTTGTGAGAAACCGAGCTGCCCTATCCTTTCCTCTGACTAATCAGTATGTTGTTTTAAGGAAACCCCCGAAATCTTCCCTTATAAAAGAAAAATTGGAATTTATATAATTCCTAATGCAAAAATAAACTTTAATTGGTTGTTTAAAGCCATGAAAAAAGAGGCAAGCACGTCGCGCTATGCCAAGCTGCAGAGTCCTGCCCTGTTACTCGGAGCGACGGCGCAAGCTCAGTCTTAGCCCCGCGTCAGACACGCACCCGCCGCTTCAGGCCTGGCACTGACAGGGCGACAGGTCGGCCCTGCGACACCAGGCCTGCCCATCGCTCACACAGAAACCAGGCAGACCAGCGATGCACCGCAACACACGGGGCTCAGCCGCGCCAACGGTGGAGTGGGAAACACACAGCCAGTCCCCACCACGCTGGGAAGGTGCGACTGTGGGAAGCCACCCACGGTCAGGCGTGTTCGCCGGAGCCTCTGTGGGCCCCTGGTGGGGGCAGCCCCACTGTCACAGGCTCCTCTGAGTCCTCCCCGACCTCCCAAAGGCTAGCCTTCTCAGACCCTCCTCCTTGTATTAGAAAACTGGTAAAAGGAAGGAAGGAAGGCAAGGACAGGAAGCGCACAAGCCGCCTTTGCTCGTGATTTGCTTTCTAAAGCTTCGCCTGGATAACGCGGCACTGGCGTGGGCCGACTAGCAAGTTCTAGGGAGCCGGATGCTCACGTCTCTGGCTAGGGCGCCTATACTAATGGACTAAAGTCCGCCGGGCAGGGGACTCAGCATCCACTGCTCAGGAGCCCCGCATCTGCACAGCGCTGGACAGACAAGGCAGAGACAGAGAACGCCGCGCAGTCCCAGGTAACAGCGGAGCGATGCCCATGCACCTCGCAGGGACGAGGGAACAGTTGCGGGCAAAAGCAAGAAGATCTGCCCAGTGAAGATCAGGGCCCACGGACTCTGGAAGCCTGAACAGGAATTTGCTGTGCAGAGAAGAGTGACCGGAAATTCCAGGAAGACAAATTGCAGGGCTCACTGCATACGAAGCGCCGCCTTGTCCTAGTTACCCGTGCGGCGCGTGAGGAAGCCGAGGAAGACCGTAAACCGCAGGGAGGAGGAAGCATTGTCTGTCTTGTGGCGATAGAGATGCCAGCTGGCTGTGCAGGGACAGCAGGGAACAGCTACTGCGATAAGGGACGGTGGCCTCCGGAGTGTGACCTCCAGAGTGTGACCTCCTTGTGCCACGCGGTCAGTAGCAACCAGGGGCTCGTAGGGGGCCGAGCTCGCAGCCAGCTCTCCAGAACACAGCGCCGCAGGGCTCCTCTGTGATGGGAGCCAGGGGCCCGGCAGAGTTTGAGCTGGAGGGGAGTCGCCCCTACTGCGGATTGGCCCAAGCATCCTATGCTGGGGGGGGGGAGGCACCCGAAACCTAGGGGTTCTAGAAAGATGGAAGCAGAGACGGAGATGTCCTAAGAGAACCGGAAAAGAAAACGGAAGCGGCAGCCAGCACAAGCCACAGGGAGGGAGCTGGCAGCAGTTGCGGGCAGGGGACCAGAGGAGGCCATGCAGGGGGCACAGGGCGCCACCCTGAGCATCCCAGGCCCGAGGACCCAGAGGGAGGCAGCCCAGAGGTCACTGCAACAAGCTGCCAAGTGTGTGAGGAATGGGAGGGCCGGCCGAGGGCTGGGGATTCTCAGAAGGTAAGCCCTTGCCCGCCTGCTACGCTGCGGCCTGCGAGGCCACGGCCTCCCTCCTCCTGCAGCTCTGCTCCCCACCTTTCTGCCCCTAACGTCTCACCTTCTGCCTCTCTTCTTCTCCAAGCCTAGGCTTTTAAGCAGAATCCGGAAGATCAAATCGCTTGGTACAGAGTCGCCCACGGAAGTCAGAGCTTGCAGCGCTGGGGGTAAGGCGGGCCTGCGTCCTTGCGTCAGTTGCTGGCGCGCGTGGCTCGCGGCATTCAGGCGCTCTGTGTCCATCGCCGTGAGCAGCAGCAGGAGCAGCAGCAGAGGCAGACTCGCACGGAGCGAAGTCGCTTTCTGTGCACCTCCTGCTGATCCCTTGCAGGAGGTGGTCCCATCCCTCCGGGTGCTAGTAAGGCAGGCGGCACTTCCGGGCTAAGTTCCTTGCAGCGGCAGCCCGCAGGTCACAGCTTCGCAGTCCCGGACCTCGCCTCTTTGCTCTTCAACTCCAAGGGCGGAAAGGAAAAGCCACTTCCGGCCACTGCCAAAGCTTTAAATACCCATCGGTTGTAATGGGATTCTGCAATCAGTGGAACACAGACTCACTGTCTTAATTTAAGGCAGAGCGCAAATGTCCCTTTTATCTTCTAAACTTTTAATTGTCATTGTCTAAGTAACTCCATATTCTAGTTAGCGTGCTTTGGGGAAAAGAGAAAGCCCTCATTTCAGAGGAAAACGAAGGCTGAGCAACAATGCTGTCATGCGTTGAAGTCCAAAGCGACGCAGCTGTTCTCTCTATCGGAAGATAAAGAGCCGCATTACTTTGAAAATTATTCAGAACTTATTGAAAAACAACAAAGCAGACCAAAATGTCTTTTGCGCAGTAAAACGGATTCGAGTGACAGACCGCGGAGGGGAAGGAACTTTAGCCCTTCGGAAGCGCGACTGCCAGGGACGTGCACCTTCGCATTTCGCAACTATTTTTTAAATGAACCTGTATGTATGATCTTGTGTAGAGCAGAGGGAAAATAAGCAGCAGCACAGACAAGCTTAGTATTAATTAAGTTTCAGCACTAAAGCTCTATTTTGCTTCTGGTGGGAAAAAAAAACTTCAAAAGAAGTCCAACGTCGAACACCAGAGACCTTGGCCCTTTGCTCAGGTTTCCATGAAGCGCCTGGAAGCCAGCCCTTCCACTTCACTGCACCTAACTTCACCACACCTAACTTCACCGCACCTAACGGCAAATTCGAAAGGAGGCGGGGCCGAGCCCCCGCTCGCTCTCGGAGGCGGGAGCCTCTGGAAGGAAAGCCTCTCCCAGTGCTGCCCCTGGCTTTCCCTCAGCACGCAGACTTTCAAGAAAAAACTTCAAACCACAGCCAGACACTAACCAGGAGCTCTGGAGGGAAAATAGTTTGTTTCAACTCGATACCATTAAAATAATTCCCAGAACCTCTCTGAAGAAGTGGATCTCATTGCAAAGGATGAGAGGGCTGCCCTGAGGGGAAGAGTGCGGGTGAAGCGACCAGTGGCTGGGGAAGAGTGCGGAGTCCTTTTCATTCTGGAAACGACCTGGTGGGCATGGCCAGTGAAGACATCTCCCGGAAGTCTGTGTTTGGCAACTTAGCCTCCAAACTCACATGCTAACAGCGCTTACGAATGAAGGACTCATTCGTATCTGATGGCTCACGAGGAGGCCCCACCATGGCCTTCATGGCTTTACATGGAGAGGAAGATCCCCAGCTCCGTCAGGCCATGTGATGCCCGCTACCGTGTTTTGATGAACGAAAGAGGTTCCCGGCCAATTCTGTGGCTCTAAAACCACAAGCTCAATTAACCTCTGGCCCTATGGGTTACAGAGTCTGTGATACTCAGTGACTGTTACTCACCCAAAGGACTAAAATATTCTCCTCTTGTGAAATTACCTCATGTTCTATCTCTTCCTAGTATCCTACTGTTCTCCTCTATAGGACGCAAGCTGGTCCTGCTCAGGGCTAGCTTGATCTCATGGTTAAGCAACAGCAGAGGCTGGCGCAGACCTTGGCAACTGTGGCTGGCACTCAGTAAACTTCTGGACGTCCCTGCATTTGCGCTGTGAGCCAGCAGAAAGCAACATGTTCATACGTCACACCAAGCAGTGAGTCCTCTGAGCTCACTTCCAGCTGTGGAGATCCATAAGCCTGCCTCAGTCGTGTCCCTTCCCTGAGGGCAAAGCCCTCTTGAGAGCATGCAACTCTCCAAAAGTTGAAAGCCTGCCTAGCAATGGTCTCCCACATCATCAGCGTTGGGGCCAAGAAGGCAGAAGACTTCTCAGGAAGCGCTGTTTCCACCATTCTGCTGGAGCTAACAGGGCAAGCTTCTTGAAGAAGCCATTCTGTGGGGAGCTCTGGGTGTCCCCGGGTGTAGCGCTGCAGTTACCACCTCCATTAGTGATGTCTCCATCCCTTTGTACTCTAGAATATCATAGATTTGGGAAGTAATGCAAGTGCTCTGCTTTGGGTGCACCCCACAAAACTCATGCTGAAATGCAAGCCCTACTGTGATGTACTAAGAGATAGAATCAGGCCAAACTCTTACAACAGGACTGGACTGCAGACGTGCCCTAACTGTATCAGCACATTCACAGATTAGCTGGTCAGTGGGTGTCTCCAGAGTGGATCTGTGGCAGAAGCCAATTTGCCTCTGTCAGCTGTATGCAGTCCTCTTGCTGCAACTATCCCAGCAGCCTTGACATACTAGAAAGTCCCCCAAGCAAGGACACCTTCACCAAGCTTGGTCCCTCAACCCGGGACCGCCAGCTTGTTAGCTGAAAGATTTTATTCATCACAAATTTACTAGACTCCTGTAGAGATCCACTGGTCTTATTGCAAACAGTTCTACCCCAAGGAGACACGGAAGTAGGAATGAGAAAGATAGACAAGAAGATGAAAAGCTGGGCTAGGTGGTCACCAGTCTGCCTGATGGGCACGACTAACTCAAGGCACACAGAAATTTTGCAAAGTTTGTATCACATGACACAAGGTTGCTTAGTGACTAGTAGCTAGTCTGGACCAGACAGGATGATTTTCTTAGCACTGGGGTAGCTTTAGACACTGAGACCTGTGCCACCTACACACACTTGATCCATTTCCTGGCTTGCTGTGGCTCCCAGTAGGCTCCAGCATTCGTTTACAGCATCAGAAAAGGGAGTGACACACTAGGACTACACAGAGCTGGTATTTCTTTCGACCACCTACATTTGCACTACCAGTTCTTCCTAAGGTGCACTCAGACCTGAGCATGCACCAGCACAAGGCCCCTCATCCTGTCCTCACAGAAGGCTGACTTTGGTCACCGAGCTGTCCTTCTGAGAGGAGTTATAGCTCCAGCATTCCCCATCACAGTAGAACTTGTTTCTGTTTCAGGTATTTTGCATCATTGGTTCAAAGCACTTTTTAAGGAAAGGAGACAGAATTGAAGCAAAATTTCTGCCTGGTTATGTCATGCTTCCCTTCCAGAAGAGCAAAAATTATCCAAAGGGAGGTAGGAAAGGGGCAGCTCTTCCACATGCTGGCTTCCTGAGGACATGTGAAGGACCTCAGCGTGACCACAGTCATGGTCCTTGCAGGCTGGCGTGCGTGTGTGAGGAGCGCCAAGCAAGTGCTAAAATCCAGCCGGGTATTCTCAGAGCTCCTGAGCTAAAGCTAAAATTATCATTAAAAATGAAGTATTTTTAACCCATCAGAAATTAATGATGTACCTATTTTCAATTGCTCTTTTGAAATGTTTAAATACCTGACATTTCCACCACGAACTTAACAATTTTAAAATCTATGGGAAATTTCTTTTGTGATTCTTTTTAACTTAAGATACCTTTTAGTTGGGGCATGGTGGCACATGCCTGCAGTTCCAGCACTTAGGAGGCTGAGGCAGGAGGATCTGTGCAAGTTTGAGACCAGCATGGGCTACAAAAGTGAGCTCAAGGCCAGCCTGAACTGCATAGTGAGACTCTGTCTCAAGAAGACAAAAAAAAAAAAAAAAAAAAAAAGATACCTTTTATGTTACCAGATTTATTATCAACCAGCTGCCAAAATCCAAAATTCTCTCTTTATACTTTAAACAATTGGATTATTTGCTGGTAATTATATGATGTATTGGTCTTTTTGTGAGGAAATTTTTTTCAAAAATATTTAAAGAAAAATGACTAATATTTCGTATTACATCTATTCATTTAAAAATTATAAAAATGCTACAACTGGTCTCATGAGAAACTTCCACATAGCAATATAGGAAAAGATAGCTGTAGTATCTATGAGGTTTCATTAGAGTTGAAGTAAAACCCCTTTAATAACCATTGTCTAAAGAAAAAGACAATAATGTAAGATTATAACAACATTAGCTATTACAGGAAATTTCTCACTGCTTTGTTCCGCAAACAAGAAAAGTAAGGAAAAATGAGGCCTAAGGTGGCTGGCCCCAGGTTACATGATGGGGACGGGGTCCTAATAACCTTTGAAGGGAATTTAAAATATGAGGAGAGCAAGAGATTTCTCCAGCACTGTCCTGGAGATGGAATCATCACAGGGATTTTTTTCCTGACTCAATAATACTCCAGGTCTCTTCAGGTAACAAGCAAAGAGGCCTACAGGGCCATGGAGAATAGTGTTGTCTCATCTGGAAGCCGCAGAGAAGCAGCCCCAAGTGGAGGCCTCAGAATCTGGCACTTGTGGGCAGCGCTAGATCAGAGACCACAAGAGCCCTCCACAGCATGCATACCACGGGCTCACTAGGACTGCCTTTGGTGACAGCATCAAGGCTTCCAGAGCTAAGTGGACCCTTGTGATCATTCCCTTCCAGAAGTGAAGGATGTGTCTCAGATTCTAGGAACATAGATAGCTGTGCTTCCGGATACATGTCACTCCAAGTCCTAAAACTTAAAGTATCTGTTTCTGCTTTGTGCAGCACATTGATGGCCAAAGTTTTTCTTCCAATTTGCAGTGAAGCAAACATCTTGACTTTTATATTTTATATTTAAAATATGAATCTCATATCTTCATAATTATGATATATTTCAATTCAGCTGCACCTTCTCACCCTGAAAACTGCAAGAGAGGCCCAGTAGGCTAGCCCCCACCACCCAGACTTCCCACTGGAGTTCCACTGAGCCCAGCTGCGCCTTCTCAATCTGAAGACCACCAGGAGGGTGTGACTACTACAACGAGTTGCAGGAACCTTGCAGTGCACAACCCTGCACCAGCCCACCAGCGAGAGAACCTTGCAAGTCAGCAGTCCGCACCCATTAACATCGGATCCTTCGTGAACTGTGGCTTGTCCCCTCTCCTTAATGAGGTAGAAACCACACTGACCCCACACAGTAGGGGCTTTTGTGAGCCTACCCTGACCTCCTCCTCTCCTGGATCAGTGAAACAAATTAGCAGACATAGAGGCAACTACAAACAGAGTCAGCCACATTATCTCTGACCAAGAGACCGAACAAATTCACTGGAAGAAAAATAACCTTTTTAACAAATGACCCTGGAAAAAAACTGCCTTTCCACATGCTAAAGGCTTAAAATAGACTCAAATCTATCACCACACACAAAACTACAATCAAAATGGATCAAAGATTTAATTTTAAAAGTGAAACTGAATTTTCTAGAAAACAAAGTCGGTGGAAATCTTAAGGAAATAGGTGTAGGTGAACAAAACTCAAGCTGCCTGAGTAATACTTCAAAGAATCAACAAGTGGGACCTCATCTTTCTGAGATGTTTCTGCGCATCCAAGGAAATGACCAACAGAGTAAAAAGAAAACGCTTGAAGTGGTAAACAATTAAGGAGACCGTCCAGCAGACTGCTATCTACAATATATAAAGAATTTTAAAAATCAGGACCCCAAAATTCAAAGACCCAACCCAAAAATGGGCATCTGAGATGAAGACATACAACACAAATGAAGAGATACAAATGCCAAATATATATATAGGAAAAAATGCTCAATGTCACTGATCACTCAAGAGATGTAAATTAAAACAACGCTGAGATTCTGTCTGACCTCAGAAAGAATGACTATCACCAGAAAGCTAGCCAGCTGGAAGGGCCGTTGGGGAGAAAAGGTGGCCGTCCCTGCTGCTGCTGGGAGTGCAGGCTGGTGCAACCACTACGGAAAGCAGTATAGAGATTCCTCAAAGAGCTGGGATTGGAGTCCCATTCAAGCCAGCTATTCCCCTTCTAGGTATTTTTCCAAAAGAATTGAACCCATCCTACCACAGTGACATATGTGGCAGCTATGCTCACAGCAGCACAGTGTGTCGTAGCTGTGTCTTGAAGGCAATTGAAATACCCATCAACTGGGGAGTGAATAGAAAAGATGTGGTATTTTTATACAATGGAGTATGATTCAGCTATTAAAAAGACAAATTCCAGGCTTTTGTAGATACATAGACACAACAAGAGACTATATTGGTAGGTAAAATAAACTAGATTCATATGCACAAACCTCATATTATATCACTGGTATAAAAATCTGAAAGAGTAAGTAAAATCTAAAAGGCACAGCAGATACTGTGAAAGGGAAAGAGATTGTTCAATAGGAAGGACAAACTGGGATGAGGAAAAGGGCAAATAAAAGAGAGAAAAGATATAGTTAGGTGTGTTTGCAAAATAGTTTGGATAATTGTACAATCAATTTTTACTGTTCTTGTAAAAGAAGCAGTGACTGCTTAAAATTTTATTCTTTACTCTGATTTTTTTCATCTTTTGAATTACTTATAGCTTCTTTGTTATTTGTTTTTTTTTTTCTTTAAATGAATCTTTCCCATTTATATCTGGTAGTCTAAGCAACTAATTTGAAAGCAGCATCACATATTACAGCAGCCACTGTTGAATGCCTATGATTTTTGTCTAGTGAAATCATGCATTGTTTCTAATGCAGTTTTCTCTACCACTTTTGCACTCTTTGAAAATAATTTTTTAAAAGGACCTATTTGAGAATAGTGATTCATTCTAGGATTACATATAAGACATCACAGTTGAATGCATACGTGCACGTTTTTAGCTGACATAACCTGATCAAAGACTGAGATTCTTTTTCTTGAAGCTAAATTAATGCAACATTGTATTGCAGTGTAAAATCATTATATACTGATTCATACGCCATTTTATACTCAATGGCCTTACTGAGGTAAAATGCCAACTATTTATTGAAATTGTAACAAAATTGGAAGAGTTGGAGATCTTCCTGAAATCATATGAAGGTAGCGGTGAGTCACTTCCGAATGGCAGTGTGATTTTAACTACAAGTGGAGACATTAACAGGAAAGCCCTTAAAAGTCTAAATTATGTAAAATGTCCTCACTTGCTCCTCAGTGGCTAAAACCAGGACATAATCTAGACAGTAAATAGAGTGGCCAGAGAAGACAGCACAAGCCACTGGTGATAATCCGGAAGGCTGAAGTCCACAGCATATTCATGGGTGCTTGTGGGTAGAAATCTCATTATATTCAAACAGCACCAACCATAAGGCCACGAGTTCGTCCCTCCTGTATGTACTAATGGTGAAAAACACCTCCAAAAGGTGCTTAGGCAAGGCGTAAAATCCTAACAGGTCTCTAGGGCAGGAGAGGAGCATGAGCAACGGCTAACGAGCAAAAGAAGGAGAACCAAGCTATTGCTTTCACTAAGGCCGCGTCACATGGCTGGCGTTGAACAGCTCCGCACAGCGTTGCTGTCGGGAGGCCCTAGAGAAGCCACCTGCGCTATGGTTAGCCCGCGTTGTCAAACGCCAGCGATTGACCGAGGTTTGCTACTTCTCGTCATCTATATTTGATATTAAAAGGGTTTCCTAACATTCTCTCCCATTCTAGACAGGATAGTGCTTTCCTAATCTTCCCCAAATCGTGACAAATAGTACCTCCCAGAATTCAAAAAGGCTGAAAGGACACCGAAGCAAGAAGTCTCTTCCACTTAACCCACAAGCTCCTGGGCTGCCGTCCCCACTGCCTGCGGTGCTAGCAGGGAGCTCAGACCAAACAGTGCAGAAACCGGCCCCTGGATTCTGTGTTTACGACAGAGAAAATGGAATGTCAGCAAGGCAGTCCAGTGAAAAGTAACCATAGCTGGCTTTGATTAAGTCTATTTCCCTTCTCTATTTATTGTGAAAACGGATGCCAAAACACTTTTCCCAAAGCACATTATATCATTTTCCTCTTAAATAGCACGCAATCTTTCCCTACTAACCAGGGCATCTAGTCTCCCATTAGAGTCTACCTCGGCTTTATTCTGACCATAATTTTTTCCCGTCCTTTTCACAATGAATCATGGGAAGTTAGAGGTGCGGTTCTGAGGTAGTGCACTTGTCTCGAGCAATGAGGCCCTGGGTTTGGGCCCAGCCACAGCGGGAGGGTGCAGCAGACTCCAGCCACGCCAGGCTCGTTGCTGTCTCTATTTATGACCGTCTTCGCTCGTGTCGCTTTCTCATTGAGATTCCTTTGATCTCCCCGCAGCCCCCACACGTACACTCGCTCCCGGAGACCAGCTTTCCCCTTAGGGGCTGGGGGAATGGTGCCAGCTCTGATCTCATCAACATCGACACAGGAAGTCATGTTTGAAACATGCTGGCCCAAAGAGCTCACTGGGTGGGAGCTTGCGCTCCAGCTTCCTGGGTCAGAAGCTCGGCCACCCCAGCCGCACACAAATGAAAGCCGTACTTCTTCCATCATTCTGCTGTGGCTCAAGACGTGATCAGAACCCTTCTTAGGGATGGTCTTCAGAAGTCTGCTAAGAACACGTTGCACTGTTATCCCCACACAGCTGGACAAGCAGACTCTTAATTCGTCAAGAGCAAATCTTGCACACATAAGAGGACACCCGGAGCCCCCGTGGCACCCAGGGATGGGATGGCAGCTCTGTGGGGTGGTCCAGCTCTCACCGCCTTCCACTGTCCTGCCCAGCCACCCTCAAACTGTGGCTTTGCCCTCCAGATGTCTTCATGGTTTGACGCCACTCCTGATAAGGAACAGGGCAAGCTGGAACATCCAGAGTCGTGCACACCTCCGACTTTGCCTCTTAGAGAAAACCTTCCCAGGAACTTCTGCCTGCATTTCCCAGCCCCTCAGAGGTACAGCAAAAAGCCAACAGACGGCATATATCAGCTTCTCAGCCCCTACAACACAGAAGCCCAGGGCCGGAGAGCTGAGGTGCGCGCTGCAAAAGGCGTCAGCATCAGTCCCCTTATTTGTACTTGTTAAAGAATTAGCTCTAAATCCACCTTGGAAAAGCATACCATGTGAATCTGCACAGCCGCATGTTGTGCTCTATGCAGGCAATTCCAAAGGAGGAAATGAGAAGAGCATGGACAGCAGCTGCAGCGGGGTAATGAGGAGACTCCAGAAGTCATTCAGGCACGCAGCCCTCACCTAGGTGGGCTTCGCCTTGCTCATACGTTAGCCGAGTCACTGGGCCACAGAGTTGTACGCTGACTCTTGCTCCCCCAGGTGCCGTCGTCTACTGAGGATGTAAGAGGCTCCTGCAAGGTGGCTTGCGCTCTGCGCCTTCCCTTCAACCCGACTGCAGCCCACAGGACCCTTCACAGAACCCACAGCGGTGCACGAGTCAGCCACTAGCGGGGAATGCAGCGTCGCTCTACAAATGAGATTGTGAGGCTGAGCAGCCGGCAACCGCAAAGGCCACTGGACACCGCACCTCTCCAGTGTCACTATGCACTTAGCCTGGCCAGAGCTTGAATCAGGTGCAGGACGCTCCCTGGCTCCCAGGACAAAACAGGAGTGAGTGGATTTCTACCCTATATATGCGAAAAAGTGCTCCGTGAATGCATTGCTAAAGTTCTTAAACTTTTAGTATTTCTGTTCAGAGGGCAACTTCTCTGCTGAATACGGGAGAACACATGATTAGAAGTGGAAAGGGTGGCGGCCATGCACAGCTAGCTCTCCCAGGGCGCCATGCTGTGGTCACTAATACTAGTGACACTCTGAAGTCGTCCTGTGCATAACTTAGGAGACCATTTCCAGCCACAGTTGGGGGATGCTCTCTGCTCGTGGCTACTGGCTGTGCTTTCCTTATTCCTAGCTGAACAAAGGCTTAGAAAGAAACATCATCCTGCAAGATCTGCTCAGGATCCCCAGGCATCCCTTGCTACTAGGCCCAGTGCCCAGCTTCAGGAAGACAGAATTGCAGTGTGCTGAGTGGCCAGGCAATCCTGCTGGAAAACCTGCGGGCGTGAGCAATCCAGCCCCCAGCACGGTTCTAGCTGCAACTTGGGGGTAGCTGTTTTCACCAGAGTTCAGCTGTTTGCTAAATACTTATGAATGTGCCAAACTAGGAGAAAGAGGAACAGAAAAGTCAGGACTGAGCATCTGCCCGGTGCTAGGTCCTGCAGCGAGAACTAGGAAGCCTCAAGCACATTCTCTGCCCTTGAAGGGGCAAATGGCTGGCCCCCACCCTGAAATGAGCTCTCTCCCTCAGTGGGCAAGCGTCCAGCAAATTCCACCGAGTGCCACAGATCTGTCACCTCCTTACGACTCCAGGACCTTCAGCCGTTGGCCCTGGTCCACTTACAGACGGAGAGAAGGAGGAGCAGAGAAACTGGGGACAACATTCAGGACAAAGGACAGCACGGGTGAGACAGGGGCTGGCCCCAGGCTGCAGGAACACGGTGGCAATGGCTGTTATGTAGGAGCGCCATGGAAACGAGGGCTAGCAGCGTGCAGATGTCCTGTCAGCCACTGCAGCCCCTCAAGGCCGCCCCACGAGCACGGGAGGAGGGAGACTCAGGGTGAGGACAGCCACACTCAAAAGGGAGGCGGGAAGAAGAGCCCACAGCGGGTGTGACCGTGGGACCCATTTTGGCTGCAAGGGCACCCATGACACCTCTTTCTTGGGGTCAGGGGAGCTCAGGCCCTTACCCCTACTTCCACGTCCCTTACTCGAAGTTTAAAGCAATTCATGTTTCTCAGTGCTTGCATGTAGTGTAACAGAAGCTGACGGTGCTAGAAATGGTAAGGTCTTAAGGCCTCTAAAGACAGACGGAGCATTAAAAATTTTATCCCCCTGGTTGGCCTGGTATTGTGTTAGTCTCTTACGATCAGTTTAAGCCCCTTGAAAGCATGCTCCCCAACCTGCCCAGGGTCTGCCAGTTGTTTTGCTAGCTCCTGCGGGGTCTCCCCACCCTGGCTGCAGCACCACTGACTCTGCTTTGTGAAGGCCGACACTCTTGGATTCCTCTGCAACGCAGGCGTGCCGCATGGCAGAGCTTTCCAAAAGCAGCTTCCGGGGGCCTCACGGTGTTTTTCCTACTCACAAACTGCAGATCCCACAAAGGCACCCCGACCTTTGCAAGTGTGGGTAGCAGCAAGGCGAGGAGAGGAGAGACTCGCTGCCTGTGTGCGTTGGGTGGGGCCGGGCAGGGAGGCGCTTCCCCAGGCTCTCTCCTTCCTCCCAGAGCAGGAGATTTGGAAAGGGAGTCAACGGATGCACTAGGCAGATACTCCCTGGCTGACTCCCACCCGGTGCTCTGCCATAGTGCAGCAGGCCCGGCCTGACTCAGCGAAGAATCCCCGGGTATCACCCGGAAGACCGGGATGGAAGGGCCGCTCCAGGTCGCCCAGGGAAGCTCTTGTCCGTAGTAAACAACGTCGGGGAACAGCAGAAATGGCTGACAGAATCCCTAATGAACGTTAATCAAGGTGCTAGACAGCATATTGCTACCCAAAATCATGCATCTGAAGAATTTTGAATCCTGTAAGAAAATGTCACATGATTAAATTAAAAAGCAAGGTATAAATTTTATTTTTTGTTATTATTATTATTATTTTTTTTTTTTTTTTGGCGGGAACAGGGTTCACACTCATGACCTTGCACTTGCCAGGCAGGCAGTTGTGCCACAAAGCTATCTCCGCAGCCCTTTTATTACCCTTTAGTTATCAAAAAATAATAATCTGTGTATGTGCACATTTATAAGTCGTGGTATTTTGTGTACATTCTTCCCATAATATTTTGCAACATCATACATTATACAAATTAAATATGTCATCTCTTGAAGATTGGGAAGAACAATGTAAACAGTATGTGCATGTATCTAGTCATGTTATTATATGTTCATAGTACATGTTATAAACAAAATATGTATTTGTAAATAATATGTAAAGAGTATAAACATTTTAAAATATACATTTCATATTGGAACAATATGCTTAAAATGTTACCAAAGTTATTTTGGGGGTCTTCCTTTATGAGAAATTTTTATATTATTCTGCATATCGTTAAATATTTTTAACTCTCTGATTAACATGTCATTCTGTAACTGGCAAGGCATTTGCGGAGCTTCTGGCAAATGCGATGGCTCGAATCCCTCTCTCCCGGGACACACCGCTCTGGGCTCTTCCCTCGCCAAGGCACCTCCTGCCGCTCTCCCGTGACTGTGGGGCCCAGTGACTGGGTTACACCCGCCCCAGCAGTCAGTGCAGGCTCCCCTGGCTGGCCAGCCGCAGAGCCCTGCGCAGCATGCAGACCCCATGGGGGAAACGTGCTTGCCCTTGGGGACCCAAACCTCTCCCCCGCTAGCCACCGGCAAAGGAGGCGGCAACTGGAAAGCTGAAAGCAACACGTAGAAGTTCTCTTCAAGAGCGATATCGGGTCCCACACTGAATTCCTCCACCTGCCACCTCCTCACCCATGCAAATAGCTTTCCAATGACATGAGAAGTTTAGGGTTGGTAAATGTATCATTAAAATAGTGTTTAGACTGTGACCCAAGCCTACCATGGGCAAGGTGGAGGGGTGCAGAGGGCAGCCCGTCTCGATGTCCAGTCCAGTTGGTGGGGCCCAGGGCCCCCCGTCCAGGGTCTGGGAGCGTTCAGCCTCACTTGCTCCTCCGCGGAGAGGGCACCAAGGAAGGAGACGCACGGGGGCTGTGACAACAGTGGCTCCTTAGAGCTGTCCCCGAACACCTGTGCTGGAATCACAGGGGTCTCTGTACTTTACGCTTCCAGCGGCACGTCAGGGCCACTGCGCCGTGCCCTCCATCTCAACCCTGGCGTCCAGGTGTCACCTGCGTCCTAGGCGATCCTCATCACCCTGAGCCTCGCACCCCAAGTTTCCACGTCAGATGCTGCCGAATCTTGACCTTGCAGGCGTTCTTCCTCGTGCAGTTGACTTTCTTTTTTCTGTCACTACCTATTCGTAGCCCATAATGAATCCCTGGGAAATCCATGCACAACGTCTTAACCCTTTCTGCCGCCCGTTCTCCGCACCTCACCCGCAATCCCCTTCCCAGCTCCACGAGGACTCCCTCCCTACGTCCTACCACCAGCCTGTCATTTTGCTCTTTAGTTCTGTTTTGGGATTCTCTTGTAAAGAGAAATTGTGCGACGTGAGCCTCCTCTCTGGTTCACTGCCCTCAGTGTTATGATCTCAAGCTGCGACCATGTCTCACCAATCGCTCCAATTCTTCCTTCACTACAGCTAAGCAGCACTCCAGTTCGCGCACACTTTCTTCATCGTTGAGGCTGCAGACAGCCTCTAAGATCAAGGTGTTACTAGCTACGCTGCTGTTCACATAGTTCTGCATATACTACCGCAGGATAAGCTCTAAGTCTTTAAATGCCTGCTTGCACATGTGACCTTTCTATGACTTTTTTTTTTTTTTTTTTTTTTTTTTTTTGAGGCAGGGTCTCGCTATGCAGTTGAGGCTGGTCCTGAGCTCACTTTTGTAGCCCAGGCTGGTCTCGAACTTGCACCAATCCTCCTGCCTCAGCCTCCCGAGTGCTAGGATTACAGGCGTGCACCACCACGCCCGGCTCTATGACTTATTAATAAAAATATTTTCTTCCAACTCCTTTGGAATGCAATCATAATTTTTATTGATACGTGTCTCCAGTAGATGATGGGTACATTTATCCTGGTGTTCTGGTACATGTAATAGCAATTTATTCTTTATAAATCTGAGTAAGGCTACCTTTTATAGTATGTGAGAATAATCGGTTTTACTTTAATAGTTCTTCCCTGGTTATTGATTTGTTAGGTCTATTCTTGGCTTATTCCACTTACTCTGCTTCAGTAGGTTGTTTCCAGAGAACCCTTGTCATGATGCCAATTAACCAATATTTTATGTAATAAATGTCCTAATTTATAGTCCTGTTTAAAAAAAAATATAAGTGCTAAGTCTTAGATGTCCAGAAGAAGTATAGCTGGATCGAAAGGAATTTTTAGTTCTGTGAGGAATCTCCACACTGATTCCATAGTGGCTGTACTGGCATAATTCCAACCAACAATAGAAAAGTTTTATTATTCCCACAATCTCACCAGCAGTTACTGTTTTTGAGTTCTAAATGGTAACCATTGTCTTTAGATGAAGGCAAAATTTCAGTTTCTTGATTTGCATTTGTCTAATAGCCAAAGATGTTATACATTTTCTCATGTAATTATTGGTCATTTACATTTCATCTTTTGAGAAGTGTCTATTAATTTCAACTGCCCATTTTTACTTTATCTTCTTTTTTTTTTTTTTTTTTTCTGGAACTGGGGATCAAACTCAGGATCTTGCACTTGCCGGGCAGGCACTTGTGCCCCTGAGCTATCTCCCCAACCCCTTTATCTTTTATTTCTTTTGGTCTATCTTTTTAGTTCTCTATAGATTCTAGGTACTAGCGCTTTTCCTAAGGAGCTGCTGACAGAAGTGTTTCCCATGGTGTAGGCTGTCTCTTTACTAGTTGTTTCCTTTGCTGTACAGAAGATTTTTAATTTGGCGTGATCCCATTTGCTGATCCTTGATGTTACTTCCTGTGTAATTTAGGTTCTGTTTGCAAAGTCTGTGCACGTGCCTATTCACTGGAGAGTTTTACTTATTTCCTTTTCCTGGAGATTAAGTCTTTCTGTTTTAATATTTGTGTCTTTGATCTACTTTTGTTTGACTTTAGCACATGGTAAGAGATAGGGTTCTGGATCTATTCTTCTGCTGATATACAACCAGCTGTCCCAGCACCTGTTGTTAAACAGGTTCCCTTTTCTCCAGTGCATGTTTTTGGTGCCTTTGTCAGAGATCAGATAGCTGAATGTGGGGGTTGTTGCGTACCTCCAGAAGAAGTGTAGCTGGATCGAAAGGAATCCAGCCCTGTTTCCCTGATGTGCACGTCTGTTTTTGTGCCAGCAGCACACTGCTTTTACCACTGTCGCCATGCAACGTAACTTGAAACCTGGAATTATGATTCCTCTTGTTTCCCAGTATGGCTCTCTGCTCAGCCTCTCTCCTGTGTGCGCATACATTGTAAGATTGTTCTTTCGAGTTCTGTGAAGAATGCTGCTGCTGTTTTCATTAGATCTGCATATCATTTGTGGTGTCATGATCATTTCGACAACTGATTCTGTTTCTGCAGGACACCGCATGTCTTTGCACTGTGGAATCCCCCTTGTCGGAATACTACAGTTTGGGTTGCTAGGGCTTGTGCTGAGATGTCCCTGAGGCCTCCTATGGTCACTGGTGGGGCTTTTGTAGAGGTGTCTGGATGGAGAGTGTGTGGTGCTGGGATTGATTCATGGTGCGGTGCTAAGATCAGCAGCACTGGGCTGAAGGCTGAGGCTGCTACCTGCCTAAGTAGCCTGGACAAGATACACAGGGTCCAGAGAGCTGTGGCCATCCTTACATATTTTACTCCCTTCCTGCCGCCAGGAGCTGTTCCTCTCTGTGAGGCTCCTGTGCTATGCCACCTGCCTGGAGAACAGCAGAAGATGGATGGGAACTTCCACCAGGCCGTGAGCCCCATAATCCTGTCCCCCTTAATTTTTGGAAATGGGTGTTTGGTTTTTTTTCTCAGCAACAAGGAAAGCAACTGACAGATGCATTTATTTCTCTTTCTGTGTTAGGTTCATTGCTAGGTCCTTTCTCTCACCTGCTCCAATCTTACAGAAAACACGATTTAGTATCCAGTTTCTTAAATGTAGTTTGACTTCAGTGCTATATCTCACTAGACCAGGACAGTTTTCTTCCACTGTGAGGAAAGGTTAAAGCTCTTTAAAAGTCTGTCTGAATTAGGGCTGCCCAAATAGTTCAGCAGATTAAAGCACCTGCAAAAAGGCACAGGGGCTGGGGGTTTGATCCCCAGGCTACCATGCTGGCCCCACCCCAGGGTGCGCTGAGAGGGCAACTGAGACTGGGGAGGGTGGCACACCTGTAATCCCAGCTCTCGGGAGGCTGTAAACAGGCGGATCACTAGGAGTCTGATCTAGTAGTGAGACCCTGAACACCCTGTAGATCCTTCCCTAAAATACAAATAAAATAAAATAAAATTTTAAAAAAGAAAAAAAAAAAAGTCTGTCTGAACTAAAAACATCCAAATTAAATTCAACAATGCGCCGTCCTGAGTCACTCCAGGACTTGGCAGGCAGGCCCCCAGGAACCGAGGTAGCAGCAGGTGATGCTGAGCACCAAGGCCCAAGGGGGAGTAGGAGGGAGGCCTGCACCAGACCAGAGGAAGAGTCCTGGAGGTTGCAGACCTACTAAGTACACTGGGGTCCATTCTCACTGTGCACGGCCCTTCCTGGTAGCGTACAACCCTGAAGAAGCAGAAGAAGGAGAAGAGTCGACAGGGCAAGAAGACTGCGGCGTTGCTGGCCCCACACCCGAGAGCTCTTCACAGCCAGGTGCCCTGCATGGTCCTGAGTGTGGTTTCATTCTGTCATGGAGTCTGAGTAGCTTCCACTCAGGAAAACCCCAGAGAGATCCTGCCCAGCACAATCCCTTTGGGGTCTTCAGGAACCCCAAGTCGACTTCCTCACGACTCATGATTCATATCCTGAAGGAACTCCAGGCACCTGCGTCCTCTGCTTCACTAAATCATCAGAATTAAATTCGGAGGAATTGTTCCTTTTTCTTTCCTTTTATGTACCATGAACAGAACTCAGAGCCTTACACTTGCCAGGTGGGTGCTACACTACTGAACTACACTCCCAGCCCTAGACATTATATAATTTTAAATAATAAGACATTCCATAAAAGATTAGGCTATCCTCAGAAAAATTATGCTGAATAACTCTGAGTTGGTAAATTTAAAAAAAAAAAAAAAAAAACACCATAGACTCACAATATGTGAAAAATGTTAAACTATTTATTGATCTTATTATTGGCTTCATTTTAGTATTACTTCAAGATTATTCTGAACCTTTGGTGTGCCAACTCTATGAGCATAAGTGAAGATAAACATTTTGGTCCCCAAAGAGCTGTGTTAAGAGAAAAAGACAGGCAAGAGTCTGTCACATAAGTAAAGTAAACTTTCAGGGCTGACGTGGACTCGGGAAGGAAGGTCTGATGCTTCCTCTACGAAGTGTAGAGGTTGCAAGAATGCCACTGGAGAGCACGCAGTGTGACTACAGAGAAGGCGGGGGCAAGGTTATGTGGGAGGTCTGTTGGTAAAGTGGGTAGGCCAGCTCTGGGTAGGTTTGGGGGCTCAGGAAGGGGTTTTTTCTTTATTTTCACAACAACAGGAAGACACTGGTGGTGGCCACTGGGGGAAAAACACTGAGGATGGAATAGTCAAGCATTAAGTTGAGATGGGCCATCAGGAATTGCATTCCTTGGCCCAGGCAGACATAGGCAGCAGGTGGTCAGTGGATCTCTGTAAGAGACCCACTCCTAGTCCTTTGCTGAAGAACGGCTGCAAATGAGCCGCGGTTGGATGGGCCTCTCACTCGGACAGCAGTCGGCTGGGGCTGAAGCCCAGCCTGCTGGCCCTGCCCACAGAGGCCAAGGGAGTAAAGAAGGCATTGTGCATCCTTCACGCTGCATGTCTGAGGTTAGTGCTCTGTGATGCCCTGGACTACTGTGATGAGAGGGCCAAACTCACCAAAACCAGCACAGGTGGGACATGGCCCAGTGAGCAGTGGGCTCAAGTAGCCTTGTCTGAGGGCGCCCCTAGCCCTGCAGGCACGCTGAGCCACAATATTCTTGACAACATGCATTCACATAATGCTCTGTGTTTTAAAGCCACTTTACTTTCTTACAATGTCACTCGGCCCCTGTGACCTCTCTGTGAGGGCAGTGGAACAAGTGTTCTTGTTCCCTGGTAATCGGGAAAAAGAAGACATAGAGCGGTGACGTAGCCAGAGGCACGCAGTCATGATCTCCATACGCAGGAGACGATAACTGAAATGCCCCTAGGGAGCGTGACTGGACAGCCGCCCAGGACCCCTAGGCTTGGGTGCCTGTCTAAGACCCTAGAAGTGCGTTCACATGAGACTACATTTTATAAAAACCATTAAAAGTGGGAAATGCTTGCATGCCTCCACTTAAAGAAGCCTCACCAAGCTATGTGAACCTCAGGCCCCAGGACACCTGGCTGTACCCCTCCTACAGAGCTAAGCGACCTGGCTATCGCCTTCGGTGCCAGGTTTGGACCCTAAGGAAACAAATACCTTTCTAAAATTCCCAATATCACTCATTCTAATGTTTACATTTTCCTCAAGCACAATTACCAGAAGTGGGGTGAGCAGACAGCAGCTGCCCTTGCACAGTGGTGGGCCTCGATCACACTACATGAGTTACCAGGTGGCTCGTGGCAAACCCGCCAGGACAATGGCATGGCTGAGTGGCCATGGGCAACACTGTGCTCTGAACTTCAGAGGGAAGGACAAAGAAGCTATGGGAAAATGTGTGTGGCAGCCTGGATTGGGGCTGATGTCCCTGGTCTGTTTGGTGGCGGGAGCTGGATCCTGACTATCAGATCCGAGCGCTCGCTCTCCAGTAAAGAGGTGTGAGCAGCTGCTCCCTTGCACCCAAGGCTCGGCTCAAGGCTTCTTCCCTCCAGCCCTACAAGATCTCCCTTTGGTCACAATGGTCCACAGAGATGCAGAGCAGGAAAAATTAGAGAAAATCAAGGGCAAAAGCCATCCAGAGCGGCTCTCGTCTGGCCCAGCTCCAGTACCCGTGGGGCGGGAGCACATACAGAAGGTCTCCCGCATCAGCCTCACGTTCCTAAGCTGTACCAGTGAACCAGAAGGGGGGAGATGAAAATTTCTTCCTCAGAATAAGGCGCCTCTGAGGGCTGAGTGGGAGGAATTAGTGACAATAGCATGGCATCTGTCAACTTTTAGAACTTGGAATCAGGAAATCCAAAAGGCAAGTTGGAAGAAGACGAATTAGGTATGTCAAGATATGACACATCGCTGAACGCCTGCTAATGAAAGGAAAAAATCTCCCTTTAACTTTCCTATTGTCTTTATGTATAACACCTGGAAAATCACACAGCATTGCCATAAAAGCAGAAAAAGCGCTTTAAACCCTTATTGTACCATGAACAACGGAACATAAAAGTCAAGTGAAATTCATTCTCTGAAAACGGCAGCATTCTTCTTGCTCATTCTGGACTCGTTTATTTTTGTTTTCTACCCTTTGAATGATTCAGGTGGAATAAAGAGAGAAGCCTCCCAGCAGCCATTGTCTTCTTAGCTCCTGCCGCAAGTTTCCAGAAGTGACTGCAGAAAAGCCCGAGAGGTGGAGTAGCAGCAGTAATGTGGATGGATTCTCACTGAAAATTTCTTCCTCATGGGACTGAAGTGCAGTTGTCAGGAGGGCAGATGGTGTCATTCTGTGGGTTCTGCGGGTGTGACCAAGCCCTGTGACTGTGTGGCTTCCTATACACACCTGAACATTGAACAGTGCTAGCCCAGTGATCACTTGGAAATAACCAGTGACCATCCAGGGCAGCCATCAAACCTAAAGACCCCATAAGACCTTACGCAGAGCTCCCATGTGCGTTTATGTGCTCATCAGCACCAGCACCGAGAGTTGGTGGCCACAGCCACCTCCTTCTCAGCCTTCAACAAGTTTGCTGGCACCTCTAGACCTTAGCTGGAGTATCAAATCAATATGACCCAACCCTTAACTGTGCACCTAGGGCACCTTACAGCCCTAAGCAATATGCAGAAAACCATAGCTCAGGGGCTGGAAGGAGAACAAGGCCATGCTACTCATCAGGCCTTTCACCCATCCATCAGGCTATGTTGGCAGAAGAAGAAGAAGAGGAAGAGGAAGAGGAAGAAGAAGAAGCCTCTTTAAAATTAAAGAATTCAACTGTTGGCAGTCAGTGGTAGATAAATAAGCACCCCCAAGGTCTGAAACATTCCAAGGCTTGAACTCTTCACTGGAAACTGCTGAGCACCTCCGATGCTCCGTCTCTCTAAGCTCAACACACTGGGCTCCCCTCCTCCTCTCACCTTCTCCTTCCTTCTAGAAGGAGTACAGAGTCATTCTGTCAACTTTATGCCCTGTAGCTTTTAAAATTTCAGTGAAACTGCTGTACAATATTATATCAATCATTTAAGACAATGTAACAAAACACACGCAAGTAAGCTGGGACATAAAAATGTAAACAGGTATTCACATATGGCAATATCAGGCATCTGCCACTCCCCCCGTTAAAAATATCAATAGTGAATCACTCCTAACAATAAAATAACTTAGCACAGCACTTTTATTTTCTCGAGAAATCTTAATTGTTTTTCTTGTCTTTTTAAAATTTATTTTAAAGAGAGCACAATAATTGACAAGGCTTTAGAAATGATACCCACTTGGAAGACCAAGACAAGAGGCATTCAACCCTGGGTTTGGCGCCACACATTGCTGTCCTCTGTGTAGTTGCGCAGGTCACAGGTATCAAGATACAGAGTGAGTCGGGGTGGAAATGCTAAACATTAACTGCTATCTTCAAAAGGACGGGAATTATGAGTGCAATCGGCTCAGCTGTCGCGTACGCAGGCACGCAGGCTTGTCCCTCTCCTGGTTGCCTCTTCTCCTTTCTCTCGTCTTTGTTGTTTAATCCTCAAGTTTAGTTTCTTTCCATTTTACTACATCTATGACACCTTTCAAGTTTTGTTTATTCTTTCAAGTTCTTGCACTAGGGAGACAATTTGTCGATTGTCTTTTCACTCTGTTGGTGATTCCTTTTGACATGCAGAAACTTCTCTGTAAGACGAGATCTCTGGTGTTGACTCTTGGGAGTGTTTTCCACATCATTTGGTTTTTGTTCATGTACTGTCTGCCTACTCCTATGTCTGCAAGATTTCCGCCTACTTTCTCTTCTAATAGATTTAGTGTTTCTGATATATATATATATATATATATATATGGTAGCATTTTATCTCCTTGAGCAAAAAATACATACAAATTTTTTTATAAATAACTTTACTGAAATATAGCCCATGTGCCATAGAGTTCCCTTATTTACAGTGAATACATCATTGGTTTTTAGTACATTTACAAAATGATGCAGTTATTATAACCCCTTTACCCTATAAGCACACCATTAATGTACCTTCTAAATGCACCTCTGTAAGGCATTTCATATAATTGAGACTATGTGTGATCTTTGATCTTTTTTTCTCATAAATTCATTTTTTCTATTTTTTTATTTTCTTACATATAGTACAGAATTTCAAAACAAGAAAAAATTAACAGCGGTTGCATTATATATTTTCATCATGAAATCAGTATTGATCAACAGACATAGGTATGTAAGACTGATCAAACAATTAAACATTAAAACTTAGTGTTTCTGTTTTAATGGTTAGATTTTTAATCCGTTTTGACATTAGTTAACTGCATGGCAATCGACGTGGGTCTAGTTTTAGTATACAAAATATAGGGAGCCAGTGTTTCCAGCACCGTTTTTTAAAGAGGCTATCTTGTTTCCGTGAACATGGAATACAAATAAGCCAAATGACAAAGAATGAAATTGTATTTCCCACACATCCCACAAACACAAAGGATTAACGTCCCTTTTCTGCATAGCTCTGGGTATGGAGGCTCTCCCTCCAGAGAACTGTGGCCAGAGCACTATAAAAAGGAAACAAAGAAGGGAAGCTTGCTTCCGTTTCCTCTGTGGAGCTCCCATTTGGACCTTCACGTTGGATGGATCCTCCACATGGGCTCACTTGGACACTGCAGTGCGCTCCAGGCCTTAGCCCGGCTCTGTTACAACCCTAGCCTGTGGACCTGTGCCTTCTTCCACACCCAACTCTGAGAAGTCGCTAGATGCCAGCTTTGTAAATCCTTATTTACTTGTATATGCAGTACAATATCCATTTCTCTAGTATATTAGACCAACTAAAGGAAGAAATGAACATATCAAAGTCTTTGGAAAGGCTTTCCAATTCGTTTCATGTGAGATGGAATTGTCTGCTCTCACTAGCCTGAATATAGGAAGAATAGCAAAACTAAGGCGATCAAAAATAATGACCTAGCAGATAGGCTACGCTCTCCTCCAAGTCTGAACTCTCGTTACATTTTCAATTTGATCAGTAATAAGATCAGCCAAGAGGCAGTGTGCCTTCCATCTGCCCACCTGTGCAGATTGGCTCCTCACAGCCTGACACCACCCCTTCCCCTTAATTGCGTACTCACTGATGTCATCTGGTTTCTCTGCACATGCAGAGAGGAATGGCCGGTGGGAAGACTCCACAGCCAGGGAGTGGAATCCGTGGGCAGTGATGAAGCCAAAGCTTTAAATCCTAGCCAGCAGCAGCTCAGCGGATGTTCCTGGAGGCTGACTGAAGGTTAGAAGGAAGCCCACGTCAACGCTCCTCCGTGGTGTTCCTCCCACGGCCCCCAACCTCACACAATGGAGGTTATTGCCACACCTTTTCCCCTTAATCTGTACCTACACCTGGATTCCCAGGCCCCTCGGTGGCACCCAGCTCTGCCAATGGCCGCAGTGCTTAGGTTCTGTCAAGGTTGTGCCGACACTGCCAAAATACGAGGCTCTCTTTTTGGAAGAGGATCCACTTTGGCTTCAGGTTGAGCCTACAGCGCTGCAGCATGGGAGCAGCCAGCAAGCAATAGAATGGCATTCTGGGGTTAGGTCCTCCGTCATGCAAGCTGGGTAAGAGCCCTGGGAAGGCCTGTGAGCTTGGCTCCTCTCAGAAGGCTGAAGGCCGGCCTCTGAGGTCCTCCCCTGTTGCTACGAAAGAGAAACCTTATAAACACCCTGCCATGAGACCAAGAGAAAAGGAAAAGGAAATGTTCGGTGCATAAACATCTTCCCTTCCCTAGATAGACGTGGCACACAGAGGGAGCATCCTGAGATGTCCACGTCTGTATGAAATTCGATCTGATACGCTTTGATCACAGATTTGCAGGATAATTGACTGCTTGGGACATTGAAAAGCAAAGCAGCCCAGTCTGTTAACAGAGGCGCAGCTGTTGGCCTCGTATAATGGTATTCACAGCCATTAAAACAGTTCTGGGAGGGCGCTCCTGGACAGGGCGGTGCCCATCAGGAGGTGCGGCCAGATCCGACTGACAGGCATGGCATCACAGGGTCTGCTGGCACACTGGCAGCAGGCAGAAAGCCCCTGGGCCTCCTGAGGGTCTTCCAGAGCTACTGCCCAGGCCCTAGGCTTTCTGTCTAAGAGCCACAAGGAGAGAGGAGCACTTTTACATGAACTGAAGGAGACCCTGAAAATAAAATGCCTTACAATGAAATACACAGACAGTTCCCAGCTAAACGTGGGATTTTATGACTTAGAACTTTATGTCTTCTGCTTCCAACCTGCCTTCCTTCTGGGTATTAGACACACTTGAGCTCACCGTAGTCATGAAATGAAAGCACAGGCTCACTGGCCCACAGCACTCACAACAGCCAAGAATAAATCAGGGCTTCGTGCTCTCTCTGGAGCACCACCTTAGTCCGCTTCGGATAGGCCCGCTCCCCAGGTCTGCCTCTGTGGACCAAGTTAGGAGAGCTTCGCTGCCGTCCGAGCAGCGTCAAGGGCCTTCGCCCTGCAGCAGCCGTGAGGCAGAGGCTGTGCATGGAAGCTGCCCGCGGCTCGCAGACTCGCATGGGTGACAGAGGCAAAGGAGCTGCGCTGCTGATCCACTGGGGATAAATCCCAGACAGTCCTGCGGCGAGCTAATCCCGAACAAATCCTTCTTTCTAAACACAATTTCGGGTTTTTGTTTTTGTTTTTAAAGGTGCACTGTAAGAACCATTCATATCGTGTTTTCACATCTTTCCCTGAGTTTCTCCTGGGGCTCGTTCTCCACCATCAAAATTCATTTCCAGGGCTTTTGTGCAGCAGGCAGCAAAACACAGTCACATTAAAAGTGTTGTCACCCTCGAGGGGAAAATGCAGCAGCACCCCAGCTCAGGAGCTGCGTGTCCCACCCACGGCAGGACTGCCCCGCCCGCTGTTCCCTCCTCCCATGAGCACTAGCGCAGGGCTCCTTTCCTCCTCGGCCACCTGAGCAGCACATGTGTGAGACAAGCTGCCTCCGTGAGCCGTGATCAGGAATCCCTGAGGGAACCCGCCGCCGTCACCTCGCCTGTAAGGAGCTAGGTTAGTTCCCAGGAAAGCTCACCGGAGTTTTCCTTGCGGTTGATTTCAGCTTTGCCCGGAAGTGTCTATGGTTCTCATTTCTTGATCTACATACCAGTTAGTCTTTGTTTAAGTGGATCGTACTCGAGAATGCTGCTGTACAAAGTTAGCGTAGAGAGTCACATGTACAAAAGGAAGAACTCAAAATGTCGTGATCAACATATGAAAATAATTAGCATTGTGTACACTAATAATGAGCCTGATAAGAAAATTATGAAAATAGTACCGTTCATAGTAGCTTAATAAAATGAAATACCAAGGAAATAAACTAACTAAGGAAGCAAAGAAAACTACAGTACTCTGAGGTGAAAGAGGACATGAGAAAGTGGAAAAATATCCTATGTTCCTGGTTAGGCAGAGTCAACACCGTCAAAAGGGCCATATTCCCAAAATTATTTTAGATTCAAGCAGTGCCAACCAAAATGCCAACAGCATAGTTTACAGATATAGAGAAAACAATCTGAAAATGTGTATGCAACCAGAAGTAACCCCGAATACTGTTGGGCAGAAAAAGGAACACAGCAGGCCTTGTGATACTGATTTCGACCTAGTCTGCCTAGCAAGAGTGATTTAAGAAGGCATGATCCTTGCACGGAAGCACCTGGATCAAGGGGACCAGCCTGCAGGTATGGAAACCCCTTGAGCACATTTAGTTATTTGAGAAATAAGTAGAATAAAGATGCACTGTGTACAAGAACCTCGTAACCACAGTGAACATAAGCATGATAAGCCATCCACATGAGCTAAGATTGATAGTATCAACAGGGATGAGTATGAAGACAGGGGAATTGGAGCAGGGAAGGAGGTGGGAAGAGAGATAAAGAAGAAACGGACGGATTGCATGCATGTAACCGCTCCTCGGGATGACTCTAAGCTGCACGTACTGCAAACACGTCTGACTGAATGTTTTAAAGAATCGGGAACATAAATACTTGAGTCCTCAAAGTTACAAACCAATAATATTTCTTTCAACACTGTTGGTATTGTACTAATTTATTACTCTTAGTATGCAAAGTAGAAGCATGATCCGCCTTTCCTGTATGCCCTGTATTTTACAGCAGACAAATAATGGACTCAGGAGCGCCCTTCCCGTAGGATCTCCAATTGGTAAGACAGAAAAAAGGCAGAATCGAACCAGAATGTACTTAAGGAAAAGATTCCGAGGCGCAGCAAGGCTCCGCGCCTCGTGACCAGGCACCTGTCTGTGGGCTGGTGTTCAGAGCTGAAAAGACTTGCTGTGACAACGGTGTCCGTCTCCACGTCTACGTTATTTTTGTCCACATTGAAGCCTAAGAACTCCACAGAACACTTCTGCAGACTTCCGCTCTCAGCTGCTGACCAAACCCGACTTGGCCTTGGAGGCCTTGAATTCGCAGCCTTGCCAAGTGTCAACAGTCAGCCAGGGCATTTTACCTTTTCCTTTCCCCCCATTGTTTCTTCTTGGTGGAGGCCTAGACACTAGCTCTGGAGAGAAACAAGCTGTCCCCATGCGGAAGAATTTGTGGCCCCAGCCAGGGGGAGGGAGTGGAATGCCAAATAAATTAATTTCTGCACTAATCTCTTCATTCTTTATTAAGAGCACATCAATCCATCAGACAAACCATGAGAACTGGATTTTTAAAAGAATAAAGGAAAAGGAAGATGAAAACAGGGAAACTAAGTTAAGGAAGTTTAACAAAGCAGTGTCTCCACTTACTGCAAAGCAGATAGGAAGGAGTGTCTTATGCAAGGAGCTGAGGTCACCTACCTGGGACGAAGCACGGCCGCGTGGGAGAAGGGAGGCTGTGTGGCCCACACAGGAAAGCACGACAGCAGAAGTGCACAGATGAGAAGAGAAAACGACCATGCAAGATCCAAGAGTTGTGAACGGGATGTTGGTAAGGGAGGGCACTGCGTGTGAACAAGGAGGCTTCCATGGAGAGGAGGGAAACCCTCCCGCACAGACTTGCTCCAGCTGGCCCTCTGGGAGCAGGATGGGCTGTAGGCCTCCCGGTGGCCATGCTCCCTCTAGCTTAACATTTTAGCAATAAATTTTTTTTTCAATTCTCAGGCAAAGCACATTTGATTAGCTCATTAGGAGCTGTCTATAAGAATGTAAGAAAACACGCAGAAGCTGCGTCTCACAGCATTTTCTTCAGCCCAACATGAGGCTTCCTTCTGGATCTCTGACTGCTGAGGACTTTGGCCTGCAGGACACCACTTCCAGAACACAACCCCAATGCTGGGCTTCTTCATGCTTGGCATAGCTTCAGCCCCTACAAACAAAATAGCATTTCATTAGCAATAGGAAGCACATCAAAGAGCAGAAGCTTAACTCAAAACAGGCTTTGCCAATCACCTTCTTCGTACATGTGTAGGGAAAATTCAACTTTTACTTGCAGCAGTGCCAAGAGCAGGGATTATGAGCATGTGTGCTTGCTGCACTTCGCTCTTCCTTGAGGAGGAGGGGGAGGAGGAAGGGGAGGGGGAGGGGGAGGAGGAGGAGGAGACTTGTGTGCAGTACACAGCTGAATGCAAAGCTTCCACTGGCTTTGGTGCGCATGCAGAGATGTGCGTGGTGGTCACTCCCAGGAGTGAGGACTGTCCTGTCAGGATGACCCTTGGTGGGAAATTCACGGGCCTCTCATCCTGTGGTCCTTGCTTAAAATTGTGAGCCTATGTCTTCTATCACCAGGACTAGTCCTGCATTACAAATGCAAATATAACTAAGTTTATTCCAGAGGAAACAGATGAATTTCCAAGAGCCAGTAACAGCAGACTCATTCTGAGATGGAGGAGGGAGGTAGCAGAAGGACTTAGAGTGGGTTCTGTGATGGAGCGCTGTCTGCCCATTAGCAATCTCAATGGTTTTTACATTTGCTTTCCCAAGAAAATACTAAGTTTTATCTCAAAGAGCATATTTTTTCTTTTAAGTTAAAAAAAAATAATTGGACCAGCCAGGTAGCTGAGCAGATGAAAACACCTGCTTATGCAGATACAGGGTTCGGAGTTTGATTCCCGAAATGCCGGGCCAGGCCCAGCCCCTGGGCTCACTGAGATGCGGACTGAGAGTAGGTACAGTGGCATTTGCCTATAATCACAGTGCTTGGGAGGCTGAAAACAGGAGGGTCATTATGAGTTCAATCTGTGTAGTGAGACCCTGCAGACCCTGTACAAAACACACACACACACATACATACACATACAGACACACACACATACATACACATACAGACATACATACATACACAAATATTGACTTTATTCAAAGAATATGGAAGAAAATATGAAAAGGTGCATTTCAAGATATTTCTAAATTAATATCAGAACACTGTGTGCGTCTATTGGTTTTGTTTTATCAAGTGCAATGTAGCTGCTGGTTCACCTGCCCGTGAAATCCCCTTTGCGTCCCTTCTGAAAATGACTGAGATATTTTGTCTGCAGAAATGGCTTCCTTGTCTTGTCCTGCAGACTCCTGCAGAACCTTCTCCAACTTCCTGACCTCCGTAGATGTCCGCTCTTCTATGTAAGATACAACTCTTCCCTGCAGAAGTCCGTGCTCTGCGGTCAGGTAGGAGGACCAGGATGTGCTCCAGGCGTATAAAGGAGCCAGACGCAGGGGCGGCCAAATACCACAGTGGACTAAAGCGCCTGCAAGCAGGCCCAGGGACCAGGGATTGGATCGCCTGGCCTGCCATGCCGGTTCCACCTCCAGGGGGCGCTGGAACAGCGACTGAGCCTGGGCATGGTGGCACCACCTGTCACCCCAGCTCTCGGGAGGCTGTAAACAGGTGGATCACTACAAGTCCGATCTAGCAGTGAGCCCCTGAACACCATGTTCCTGTAGACCCTGCCCTCAAATACAATTTTAACAAGAGCCAGACGCCTAGGAGGTGCTTGCTCAGATAAGACTGAGGCTCCATGCTCACCAAGGCTCCAAATGTGTTGTGGGATAAATGGGCAGCTACTAGGATATTTTCATATTAGTTTTTTTTTAAAGAGAGAAGTGAAAAAAATGTGCTCCAAAAGAGAAGCTCCGGTGATTACTTAGTTTATTGTCACTTGCAGAGCAAAGGACACAGTTGATGAAGTGAAAGCTAGAGTGCATGGTTGTTTAAGACTGGAAACTGAACAGACTTATCAGGGAGTGGTCCACACAGGTTCCTGGACCAGAGTGCTCACGCCCCTCTGGATTTTACTTCTGCCCATATTCTTTTTATATCATTTGTATTGACTCCTTCTTTCTCATTGATTCCCATTAATCTCACGTTGTTCATTTTCGCATCGTCTTGCAGATGATGAATTATTTTTTCCTGCATTCTGGTTGTTTTTAAAAGATCCTTTTTTACTCTTTCACTGGCTGCAACTGTGTCTTCAAGGTTGGAAACTCTATCTTCATTTTCGTTCATTCAGCGCTGCCAACTTGTGATCGAGGTTTTATTTTCTTGTATATCTCTTTGAAACTGTTTCATGCGATCTATGTCTTTCCTATATTGCTCCGTCAGGGAGTCCATCATTTTTCTATTCTCCTCTAATTTTTTATCCATGTCTTCTTTAATAGTATTGAAGTCTGTCATTATGGTTATCCTTTCTCTCTCTAATACAGAGATTATT
>PVJA010018782.1:0-39363 GCA_004027025.1 Myocastor coypus
CCCAAGCTTTCCCAAGCAGGCGCTTTAGACCACTGAGCCATCCTGCTGGGCCCCAGAGACAGCATTTAATTTTTTTATTTTTTTTTTTTGCTGGTCCAGGGATTGAACTCAGGCCCTTGTACTTGCCAGGCAAGCGCTTATTCTACTGAGCTATTTCCCCGGCCCTAGAGACAGCATTTAAAAAAAAAAAAAAAAGCTCCAATCACTGGAGCTTAACTGCTGGGCGCTGTCCTGCCTGGGGCTTATGTGGGCCTCACGGTCATTCCACATGAGGTTTTATCTCCTTTCCCACAGGCACCGGGTAGGGGCTGAGGCGCCCTCAGTCTTCAGATGTGCTATTTGAGGCTGGGTGAAAAATGGTTGCGTCACAGGGTCAGAAGTGGCTCCGGCTGCCACCTATGTCTGCTCCACAGGGGACACCAGAGCAGCAACAGGGTGTGTCTTCCAGGGATATGCTCTGTGGGCTCTCTGGGGGCAGAGAGGTGGGATCGGGACAGGCACAAGGCCCACAGGCTGGTCCCCGGACATGGCTCCCTAGCTGGGTAGAGGGGACAACTCCTCCTCTCCGCTCACCTCCCTGGTGCTGGAGCAGTAAAGGGACAGCTAGGGCTGTACAGTCACCATGTCCCATAGCTCTGCCACCAAGCGAGGCCTGAGCCACTCAGCTTCGATTTCCACTGGCAGGAGGCATCACTGCCCCTGGGATGGCAGTCCCTGGGTACTGTGCTGAGGTCCAGCTCCGGGCTGTGAGGGGCCAGCAACACCCTGGAAACACCCTCACCTGTAGCTCTTCTGGAGCACTGGCATTGCTGCCAAAGCGGAGAGTGCTTAGGGGGCTGGGCAGACACGGCACCTGCCTGGCAAAGGCAAGGTCCTGAGTTCTATTCCTGGTCCCCTCCCCCTCCCGCCACACACACACAGAGTGCTAAAAGTACAGACAGACATCCACTCGGACATGGGACAGACAGGTAAACACTTGCATCATAAGCTGCCCTGGGCCCCTGCCACGTTCCCACAATGTCTTGGGGACAAGCTATGGCAAAGGAATGCCCGTGAGGGGCCGCCTCCCTCCTTCAGGGCCTCCCCCAAGGCGCCTGGCACCCCAGCTGCAGCAGTGGCTTGCTGCAAAGAGCAGCTGGGAAATCAACCGCACTCTTCCTCCCAGCCCTCCCCTCCCTCCCCGGTGCCAGTGACAGTGACAGAGGGCACCATTGTTCCCAGTGTTCTTATTAAAACACATGGGTCCTATGTACTTTCCTGCCTGAGTAACTCATAGATCGAGAAAGCTGTAATTTCGGGGGATTTGCTTTAAGTGCCCTTCGCTGGCAGACGTGGGCTTGGGATGAGCGCTCTGTAATTTCGCAGCCTCCCAATGGCCCCCTGCAGCTGAGACATGCCACACACCACACATTACCCGCCCTTCTGCCTCCCAGACAACTGACTACTCTCATCCTCACGAGGCCCCCACAGTCCCCAAGCCAGGTCCTGTGCGGGTCTAGTCATGCCTGGGACAAACTATGGCACCTCCTCTCAAAAGAATGCTATGTACTCAACAAGAAGGGCGCTTTTAAGAAATTCATTTCTGTATTATATGTCATCAATATATGAAAAGCAAGACACCAAACTTTCTTCCAGAAAAAAAGATTCAAAGGCAAATCTCAGCTATATTATTTTAGTAGTGGAAACGTGGGGAATTTTCTTTCCTTTCACTTTTATGTTTCTCTCTTTTTTAAATGCTCTATAATAAGCATATATTATTTTAATGAGCTGAAGGCAATTCATTTTGCCATCATGTTTGAAGGCAGGGGCTAACAGACGTGCGCACGGAGGCAGCAGGATGCTGGGAGGTCAGGGTGGCAGTGGGAGCCCAATGTGGCAGGAGGGTCCCGAAGCCTGGGTGACAGGGACTCGGTGGAGGAAGCGGCCCTTGAGTGTGGTGCGGATAGGGGCTGTGCAGAAGCCCAGGACAGTGAGGGCAAAGTTGTGCTGTGGGAAAAGACGGGGCAGGGGTACGAGGCCTGCTGCCCGCAGCTGGTGCTGAGGCTGTAGCGGCACTGCAGTGGGCTCTGGAGCCTCGGGAGGCTATTTGTGGAAACATACGGTGCAAAGCGAGCTTCCCTGGGAACCCAGAGAGGCTGGCATCCAAGGGGACTGGGACCCAGGCCTCTGCCCCGCTCACTGCCATCATGTCGGAGCAGCTGTGCAGGCCCAGCTCACTCAGGCAGCACTGACTTCAGGGGACCCTGGGGACAACCGGGTTGGAATCTCAGATCTGTTGCTGCAAATCTGATCCAAGCAAAGGCTAAGTTTCCTCCTCTGTCACGTACAACGGGCACTGTGTATCCCCACATGGGAGCATGCGCAAGGACAGCAGGCAAAGCACTCTGCCCCATGCCCACGAGGAGATGCCTGGAAACACTGCCCCACGGTGCTGGCTGCTGGTGACCTGGGCGCGAGACTTCCTGAGAGAAAGCATGGGAGGAACAGGGAGGAGGAGGCAGCAGGAAAAAACTCCCGCACATTTCGCTGAACTTTCTTAGAACAGTTCCACAGGGCTGAGGCTAAGTGGGGGCCACACGCCTGGCACTATCTCCCAGGGATAGAGACAGCTGCGGATGGGCAGCTGTCACCTCACAGGTGTCCTGAGGACCTGGGCACAGTCCCTCTCCTGCTGGCTTCCCAGGGCCTGGAGCTACGGGTCCCTGTAACCTGGCCTGGTGTCCCGAGGTATGCGAAGCTCCTTGTTCTCGCTGCACTGCCTACAGCCCTCAGTCCCTCCTGCATTCTCGAGCTGTTAATTTCCAAATGTGTGTAAATTGTTTTATGATGAGGAAAATATGTCCTTAAAAGCGTTATTGAATTAATTCAGAGGAGCAGTATGTGTTCAGTGGTTCAATATGTATTTTCCTTATTAATTAACGGATACTGGAAGTATATATAACTTCTGCCATCTGGGTTTCTGTGAAAATATTTCCAGCCTCTTTTGTGCGTACGCCATCCCAGGGATGGCACCCAGGGCCGCATATGAGCCAGGCAAGGCTGCCAGGGAGCGACAGCCCAGGCTTTCCATGCACGGTGATGGCTGCATTGCAGAAGGTTGAAGGGATCATCTGGAACTTATCTACCACTCCTCTTAAATGCCATCACTTGATGGTTAAAGGCTAGAATAGTGTAAACTAGCAGCAGCACACAACAGGGCAGGTGCGGCCACGGCCGCGGAGACAAAAGCTGAACCAGGAGAGAGATGGCACTCCAAAGGCACTCCGCAGGCCCAGCCCAGGGGCACACTGAGCGTTGGGTCAGATGGGGGGTGTGTGTGTGTGTGTGTGTGTGTGTGTGTGTGTGTGGTACCGGGAATTGAACTCGGGACCTTGCACTTGCCAGGCTTATTCTACTGAGCTATCTCCCCAGCCCCTGGGGCAGATTTTTAATCTTTAAATAAACACGAGAGTTCTGCTTCAGTTGGCCGTTGAGTGCGTGCTCTTGCCTCCTACCCTAATGTCTTCTCACAAGACTTTCAGAATCAAACGATTCCTGGCAAAGAAGCAAAAGCAGAATCGTCCCATTCCTCAGTGGTTTCCTGTGAAGACAGGTAATAGAATCAGGTACAAGTCCAAGAGGAGACCCTGGAGGAGGACCGAACTAGGACAGTGAGGAGCTGCATGTGAGCTGTGTACCACATCTACCCTCTGGGAGGTCACAAGACGATGTCTGCTTTCAATCATGGTCAAGACAGTACGGAATAAAGAAAAACCATTGGCTGGACAGTGGAATATACTTAATTAGGAATCTTTTTTTTTTTTTTTTTTTTTTTTTTTTTTCTGTGATCAGTACTATTGCATCAGTAAATTTTTGAAACCTTTTTTAAAAAACCAAAACACGGAGACCCAAGCCCGGGCTGTGGGGAAACCCTGCAGCTTGTCTCTTATAGTTCTCTGCCTCGCTAAGCCTCCCTGATGTTGAAGAGCTCTGAGGTTCAGTCTTCAGATTCTACCCTTTTGGCCTCCATACCCTGGGACTTAATGGTTCCAGCTGAATTGAAAGTGGATTCCACTGAGGAGTTATATAATATATGAACTCCTAAGCTGCATTCCACAGAAAGAATAACCCCATTGGCTGGAAGGGCCAGGGGATCACATAGGTGGGCACCAAGACCTTTAGAAACTCCCAGCTGGGCAAGGTGGCACATAGCTAAAATCCCAGTGCTCAGGAGGCTGAAGCAGGAGGGTCCCCATGAGCTTGAGACCAGTCTAGGCTGCACAGTTAGAAGACAACCAGAACTACATAGCGAGACCCTATCTCAAAAAAATAAAACAAAACAGAAGTACGCCACCACACTACTGGACATTACTATAGCACACATCTCTAATTCCAGCACCCGAGAGGCTGAGGCAAGTTCAAGGCCAGTCTGAACTTACAGCAAGACTCTGTCTCAAAAAAGCCCCAAATTAAAAACACAGAAGTCTCCCAGGCAAGGGTGGGAGGCATAGCTCTAGCTATGTGTAGAGCACTTGCTCAGCCTGTGCAAGGCCCTGGGGTTGGCTCACAGAACTGCAAAAAAAAAAACAGACCAGAAACCTCCCCAGGCAATCTTAATACATAGCTGGAGCTAAGCCTCATGGTCCTCACTGACCTTGACAGGCTCTAAGTCGCAGTTGTACAAATGGCTCCGCCCCGGGGCCACCCGCACCTGCGAATCCTCTGACGTTGCTTTTAAAGCATCTCAGTCCACAGGCCTGAGGTCCAGAAACACTGATTGAACTTTCCTTGGCTCAGAACTATGCATCACTTTGCTTTGTTTTTTAATATTTCTCAAGTGATTTTAAGATTGCTATAACCAAAACTAAGATCCTAAACTGTCTATGGCAATGTCACTCTGAAGGTGCCTGATCTTGTTCGATTACAAACCAGTGCCCATAAACTGGCAAACCCCAAATTTGTGACTCAGTCCCAACCTGGAAGCCCAGCAGTCCCGACCAAGCTCCGCACACTGAGCTCCTGATTCTCAGCTCTGCTGGGCCATCCCCTCCATTAGTCCTACCTTTACCTTTCTTGTCTCCCTAAGTGGCAAATCCACCTTCCAAGTGCTCAGGTCAGAAATTTTATTTTACATTATTTTATTTTAATTTATTTGGTACAGGGTCTCGCTGCACCAGCTCGGACTCATAGTGATCTCCTGTTTTCAGCCTCTCCAGCACTGGGATTAGAAGCATGGCGACCATGTCCCAGTTTGGTGACAGGCTCAGTGCACCCAGGAGCGGGGCTGGTATGGCATGTGATGCCGGGGATCAAACCTCAGTCCTTGCACTTGCCAGGCAGGTACTTAAACCACGGAACTATCTTTAAATCTTACTCAGAATCTAACCATTGACTCTCCTCCTACCAGGCCGGCACGGAATAGCTGAGCGCAGGCTTCTCATCCCCCGCAATCAGCGAGAACTCCTTATTTCCAGACACTGAAAAGCAGGTAGAGCAGAACAGTGGTTCCCAAGAGAATGGGGAGCAGGGGAGCCCTGAAATTTCTACCTGGAGGCTGTTTTCAGGCAGAAACTGAAGAGCAATCTGAACAGAGCCCTGAAGCCTTCAGCCCAGGGCAACGAAGAGACAGCACCGGGAGCTCAGAGGTGACAGTGCAGCTCCAGCCTGGCCACCGCAGAAGAAGAAAACTCCCAGAGCAAGAGTCCTGGATATTCACACAGGGCTCGATCTTTGGAAGTGCGGACGAAGCTCTTCAGACCAGGTAAAAAGCAAATCCCAGGACAGACCAATCCACAGAGCATAAGTCACCTGCGTCTCCCTGAGAAGGTTGGGAAGTGCCCTGGACAGACAGGTCTTCTGCAGAGGCCTTGAAGTGTGGCTGGACCAGGCAGGGAAAGAATCCTTAATGTCTGTCATTTAAAGCTGAGAAGGAAGCCTGTTCCTTATCTGGAATGATCTACAAGCAGCTTCACTATCTGCCAGAACAAAGCCTAACCCGGGCCAAGAACCATGACACAGGGCAGCGTCAAGAATGCACAGCTCCAGGGGCCTGCCGGGATGGCTCAGTGGTCTAAAGCCCCTGCTTGGGGAAGCTTGGGCGGCTTCAAGGACCGCGGTTCGATCCCAGGCAACACATGCTGCGCCAGCCCTGCCCTCGGGGCTGGCTGAGCAGGCCATGAAAATGAGTGAATAAACAAACAAGGATTCTGAAACAAGAAAAAATAAATAAATAAAATTTAAAAAAAAAAAGAAAGAAAAAAAAAGGAATGCACAGCTTGGGCCGGCAAGATAGCTCAGTGGTCTAAAGCACCTGCTTAAGCAACCACAGGGACCACAGTTGGATCCCTGGCACCACATGCTGCACCAGCCCCACTCCAGGGCAGACTGAACCAGCTATAACACACATAAATAAATAAATAAAGTTTAAAGAAAAAAAGAATGCACAGCTCCTAACTTTCTGTTCTCCCCAGGAAAGTCATCAGAAATGCAAAGGAGCAGGAGGATGTGACCCTCAAACAACAGGAAAAACAACAAAGAGAAACAGACCCAGAGATTACAGAAAATATGCAGACACTCAGGTGACTGCTATCAACATGCTCAAGGTGCCAAAGAGCTACAGGAAGGGGCCAGGGAGATAGCTCCGTGGCACAAGTGCCTGCCTGGCAAGTGCAAGGTCGTGAGTTTGAACCCTGGTCCCACCAAGAAAAAAAAAAAAAGAGCTACAGGAAAAGATAGACATGAAAGAAATGGAAAACACAAGGAGCCAAGGAGAATCTGTGGAGATGGAAGATATCAGAAATAAAAATTTTACTAGATAGGATTGACGACTGATTTAAGACTGAGGAAAAAGATGAACTCAAAGATAAAGCAATAGACACCGTACAAAGTAAAGCTCTGCGAGGGAAGAAAAGAATGAAGAAAGGAGAGCAGAGAGGAAGAAAGGAAGGGACCTCGTGACTCACAGAGCAGCAAAGGCTAACGTGTAACAACTGCCTAGAAAGAGAATCAAAAGGACGTTAGAGCCGGGCGTGGTGGCACGCACCTGTAATCCCAGCACTCGGAGGCTGAGGCATGAAGATCACTGGGAGTTCAAGACCAGCCTGGGATACAAAGTGAGCTCCAGGCCAGCCTGAACTGCACAGTGAGAACTTGTCTCAAAAATGAAAAAAGAAAAAAAAAAAAAGAAAGAAAGAAAAGATATTTGAAGAAACAATGGCCAAAATTTTTCCAAATTTGAGAAAATTTATAGATGCACAAATCCAATAAGCTTAATAAATTCCCAGTAGGAGAAACACAAAGCAAACTACACACAGGCACATAAAAATCAGCTTACTGATACTCAGCGATGAAGAGAAAATCTTCAATTGAAGAAAAGGGGACCCTGCTTGCAGATAAACTGACATGAAAATATCCACAGGCTTCCTGAGAAGGTATGTAGGACCGAAAACAACGCGTAGGGTGCTGATACAAAACAACAACGCAGCTTCAGCCTGGAACTCCACATCCTGAGACAAGATCCCTTCTAGAAGCCTGAAGCCCTTTCTCCCGACTCCATCAACTGCATTCTGCTCCAGGCCGCCCGCATCTCTCACAAGGGATGCGGTGAAAGCCAGCTGATGGTTTCCACACACCCGCGCTCGCCACCTACCACCTGTCTGTAAGCGGTGGGCAGTATAGGGACTCATCAGGCCACTGTGGTCCAGCTCTTGAGACCCCTTAAGGGGCTCCCCATTCCCACACTGGAAAGTCAAATGCCAGGCCGCAGCAGAGGCCTCATGATCCATGAGACTCCACATTCTCTCTCCCTTCTGCCTGCCCAGCCCTGCTGGGTCGCCTAGCCCCTGCTTAGGGATGCTGCCACTGCTCAACACTAGGCTCTCCTCATGAAGTTCAGGTTGGCCTTGAGCTCACTTTGTAGCCCAGGCTGGTCTCGAACTCATAGTGATCCTCCTACCTCAGCCTCCTGAGGGCTGGGATCGCAGGCGTGCGCCGTCACGACCAGCCAGAACACTCTTTCCACGTCTTCACACCAAGGTCCTGTCTGATACTGTCCGGACCACACTAGCAAGAAAGCGCCACCCGCTTCCACCACTCTTGCCCTGTGTCTGGTACCACCCAACTCCTGCTTCACGCGATAGGGAACCTCGAGCTGGATCCCTGGGGGTTTGAGCCATCTCAGTCGTGCAGTTGCAATTCGCCATTTATCTGTTGCGTAAACAGTGAGTGAAGGTCATGCTTCCAGCTGCTGAGCTGGAATACAGGGCTGGTGAGGTGCTCTACAGCTGTGCACCCAGGATCAGCGCAGTGCGTATACACGCTGAGCATCTATAATGAAAGATGTTCTGGAATGGTCCAGTTCTCGACTCCTGAGCCATAGAGACACTCTGGTGCCTGTCATGGGGAAGGTGAGCTGCTGGCTCAAGCCTAGCTCCAGCTGCACATAGCCTGCACAGAGGCTGGAAGGGTAGGGAAGAGCTGTGAGGGGCCCTGGCCGCCGGAAGCAAAGCCAGAGAAGCTGGAGAAGGGGGCTTCACCAGGCCTCTGGGCCTGCGGCCCCTCCTTCCTCCCTGCAGAGGACTGTGCAGGGACAGGGTCAGGAGCCGGGGTAGAACTAATCAGCACCAGCCTGGAGTCAGCGGCAAGGGTGCCCTTCAGCCACAAATGGCTATAAAAGAAGTTTTATGGAAAAGCAGAGTTAGAAAGTGAAGGAGATTCTAGGGACAAAGACACCATGAATTAATGAGGTCACCGCTACACGCCAGCCTCTGCACCACAGTCCTGCCGCAGGGCCCATTCCCACTGCGGGACACTCAGGCTGTCCTCAGCAGCTCTGGGTTCCGAGGGGCGGGCAGGGCTCCCTGCTCCCCACCTCCTACCTCCGGGCCAGTGTTAGGCCTGCCCCACGCGGTGTGCAGCCCTAGCTGCACGGCAGAGACCCCCAGGCAACTGCCAGCCCCTTCCCCTGGGGTCGCATGTGCAACCTGGATGTTGGGAAATGTGGGATTAAGATTTGTGGAGGCCATGCAGAGCCGCAAATCTCGCCTTTGGACTCCTGAGCACATCTTTCATTCCTCCCCCCGCTCCTTTCCAAAGGCCACACAATCCCCAGAGCCTGTCCTTGGTCCCCTCCACCCGACTCCCTCTGCACAGAAAGATTCAGCATCCTGGAATGCACAGAAGCAAAGAAACATGCGTTGATCCCAGGCCGTGCCATGGGGAGTTGGCCCTGCGCCTGCACCATCCTCCCGAGTCGTCACAGTGAGAACGACCCGCACATGCATAACTCCTGATTGACCGCACCAGATGCAGCCACGGCTCTACGCAGAGCCTGTGCAGCTGGAGTGGCGTGAGAAATTCTATCCACCAACGACCACAAGTGCATAGCGCGCTACCCACTGACTGTCCTCCCACGTGGATGGGCAGCCGCAGCAGTGCTGAGCTGAGGGTACAAGCCAGGCTCCTCATCATCAGCCCCCAGAACAGCTACCGGGGAGGCACTCTGGCTCCTGACAAGAGGGGCTGGGCAGCTAGCTGCCCAGGGGCCAATCTAAACCCTGGAGTGAGGACAAGGATTTCACAATGAACTAGTAGTTTCTGGGCAGGCTTGAGACTGATGGGGCTGGCTAGCGCGTGTCTGATATAACAGCCCGGCTGCGGGCAGCATGCGCTTCTAAACACGCACCATTATGTTCTACTGCTCCAGAACTTACAGAGGCTGTAGATTACCCTGCTCCACGGTGCGGCACTTCCAGAAGGCTCCGCGGACGCTACCAAAACCCATTCCGGCAAATCCACGTCGCTGCTCCCAAACTCCAGGAAGGCAGGCTGGTCCTGACACTGCCCACACTGGTCCCCATGCCAGACCACCCCACTGAGAGCATCAACACGCACAGGACACAGCCAGAGATGCAGCCTCAGATGTCTCTGCACGGCCTCACTGTGTTGCCTACTATGGGACACTAAATTATCTACTAGTAAACTTAGGAGTCCGGGCAGATTGCTGATGGAATGCAGGAGCTAAACTGTACATTGGGGCCATCAAGATAGCTCAGCGGTATAAAGCACTCACTTCATGAACCACAGGGACTGTGGTTCGATCCCTGGCACCACATGCTCCACTCCCTAGGCAGGCTGTGTGGGCCATAACATAAATAAACAAAGCTAAAAAAAAAAAAAAACATACATCGACAGCCACTGTCTCGTGATCCTCCCAATAACCATGTGAGACAGGGGCTACTGTTTATTTTTTTGCTGGAGACAGGGTCTTGCTATGTATAGTTCAGGCAGGCTTTGAATTTACTGTGTATGCCAGGCTGTCCTCAGTTTTCTGAGGGCTGGGATTACAGGGGTGCACTACCACTGCGGGCCAAGAGGTGCTATTATTATTTCCATTTCCCAGACAGAACCAAAGCCTTAGAGGTCATTTTTTCTACAAATACCAGGTCCTGGGATAGGCAACAGAAATATAACAGTGGGAAAAAAGAGAAAGAGGAGGAGGAGAGACAAGAGGGAGGGGAGGAAAGGGAGAAGAAAATAATCGACCAGATTCACATCTTTAAAAATCTCCTTGGAGTGGGGCTGGTGAGATGGCTCAGCGGTCTGGGACCACAGTCCCATCCCCAGCACCACATTGCTGCACCAGCCTCACCCCCAGGGCAGGCTGAGCCAGCCATAATAATGATTTAAAAAAAAAAAACTAAATAAAAATAAACTTCTAAAAATAAAAATCTCCTTGGGGGCTGGCAAGATAATTCAGCAGGCTGAGTGTCTGTTTTGGCAAGTGCGGGGACTACGGTTCAATCCCCAGTTCCACATACCACTGGCCCCGCCCCTGGGGTGCACTTAGCTAGCAACCGAGTCTAGGCATGGTGGTGAATGCCATAATCCCTACACTGGGGAGGCTGAAAATTGGAGGAAAACAGGAGGACCACTGCAAGTCTGATCTGTGTAGTGAGACCCTGTACCAAATACATAAAAATGAAGAAGAAAAAAAAGGCCAGGCATGGTGGTGCATGCCTGTAATCCCAGTACTTGAGAGGCTGAGGCAGGAAGATTGATGTGAGCTCCAGACCAGCTTGGGCTACAAAAGTGAGCTCAAGGCCAGCCTGAACTGCATAGTGAGACCCTGTTTCAAAAAAAAAAAAAAGAAGGAAAGAGAAAAAAATCTCCTTGGAGCCAGGTGTGGTATGTGCCAATGTGTCATAACGCCAGCACTCCGGGAAGCTAGGGCAGGAGCATTACAAGCTTGAGCCCATCCTGGGCAACTCAGCCAGATCTTGTCTCAAAATAAATTATTACTACTACTATTGGAGTTTTGTTTGTTTGGTTTTGGTTTTTTTTTTTTTTTTTTGCAGTACCAGGGATTGAAGCTAGGACTTCACCCTGCCAAGCAGGCGCTTACTCTACTGAGCTATCTCCCCGGCCCCTCAAAATAAATTCTTTTTAAAGGGCTAGGACTGGGGCCCAGCGGGATGGCTCAGTGGTCTAAAGCGCCTGCTTAGGAAAGCTTGGGCGGCTTCAGGGACCGCGGTTCAATCCCAGGCACCACATACTTCGCCAGCCCTGCCCTCGGGCCGGGCTGAGCCAGCCATAAAAATGAGCGAATAAACAAACAAAGGTTCTGAAACAAGAAAAATAAATAAATAAATAAAATAAAGGGCTAGGACTGCCTGCCAAGCACAAAGGCCTGAGTTCAGTCCCCGGTCCTTAAAAAAAATAAATAAAGGGCTAGGAATATAGCTCAGTGTGCAGGCCCTGAGCTCAACTCTCAGCTCTGGGGGATAAAAACAACTGAAGACTGGAAGGCGAACAATCAAATGTGGAACGGGCCAGGAATCTAAGGTTCTATTTTGGTCTTTTAAAGTTTGGATACACATGAGACACCCGCGTAGAGGTGCCAGGTGGACAGCTGGACCTACTGCTCCGGGCTGAGGAAGGGAGCCTGGGCTCAAGGTCCCAGCATGGGGAGGGATCAGAGCTCATCACCGCAATGCACCACTGTGGCATAGGTCTACTTTGACCAGCAGGCAACTGAGAAAGAGCAAATGAAAAAAAAAAAAAGTTCTTCATCCTTTACCCTCTCCTCTCTGCCTAGAGGCAGGGTATGCATTCCCCTTGTGCAGGTATCTCCACTCTTGTTTCCATACCAGAAGAGAGTGACACATCTCTTTTTGTTCATTGGATTTTTGTTCTGTCAATACTAGTGACTGAACCAGGGGCCTCCAGCATCTCCAGCCCTGAACATCCTTTGGGTTTTGCTTTTCATGGTACTGGGAATTGAACCCAGGGCCTTTACCCTGAGGTGCGTCTATAGCCCATTTTAAGCCACATGAGATGGAACCTGGCTAAGTCTCTAAGTTTCCCAGGCTGTGCTTAAACTTCTTATGGTCCTGCCTCAGCCTCCCGAGTGCTGGGCTTGCAGGCATGCACTGCCACTGCAAATGATTCCTCGCTGCAGCCGCTGTTGTCTAAAGAGAAAGTTGCCCAGGGAGATAGCTCAGTAGAGTAAGTGCCTGTCTGGCAAGCACAGCGTCCTGAGTTCAATCCCTGGTACCAAATAAAATAAAATAAAGACAAATTTTAAAAAATAAAGAGCAAGTTGGCACTCTGACGAAGGGAGAGTGGGCACAAAGCCCCAAGGCAGGAGGCCAGGGCCAAGGAAGTTGAGGTCCTTGCAGGAAACATAAACTGGGGTACAATGAAATGAGGGTCCCAGGAAGACAAGGGGGCAGCGGCCACAGTAGGCGGGTGGACAGCTGCTGACGCGCACTCAGACTTACTGCACAGGGGCAACAGAGGACAGAGCCACAGGGCTGGATGCTCCCAGCCTGAAGTTTTGAAGATGGTGCAGGTAATGCAACTGCAAGGGTGTGGATAGAAGAGCTGGCGGTGGGTGGGACGGAGAGGACTGGGCTCTAAAGGGGAGGGCCGGGGGCCCGGCCGGCAGGTGGGTCATCTGCAAGGCACGGAGAGAAGCAGGTGTGGGCAGAGCAGAAGGGGGTGCTGGGCACCCCAACGTCGGAGTTGAGGCTCCAACCCAGGGCCAGAGCCCTACTCTTCTGTGCACTGTGGGCTGTCCTCTCGTGATCTGACGTGACGCGTACTGCCCTAGCCTGATGCACACGGAGCCCTTTGAGAGGGAATTTCCCTGGTGCGCACACACTGCCCCCAGGCACAGGGTCTGCTGCAAACTGCGCAGTGCTCTGTGTATGGCTGATTCGACATTAGGGACAGATGCTGCCTAGGGACCAGCACTTTCAGAGGCGGGATGGCAGTAACTTGGACTTCAGCAGGGCTGCGCTTGCTGCGACACCCTACAACCCACTGAGAATGCGCTGGCTCTGCTGGCCAGGTACAGAGCTGGGGAGGGAGGGAATGCCTCAGAATGAGAAGCTTCCTTTCCCAAAATGAATCATCCACTGGTTTGTAAGTGGTAGTTTTCATATTCCACTTTTTCTTTAACAGGTGCTTAAGCAGAGTTGAGAATCTCTGCCATTCATTGAAATTTATACTTGTTTCATTCATTGAAATTTGTCCTGTGTGCCCTGTTGGGTGCCAGGCTGCTGCGTGGCAGAGCAGAGACCCAGCAACAGCATCCTCATCTTTCAGGATCTTAGTCTGGCAAGGGGAGGCGGAGGTGAAAATCCCACCAACAGGCACAGGCCACACTACAGGAAGCATGGGGGCCTCGGGAGGGCCCCGTACTCCATGCACAGAGGCCATGGCCAGGGCCTCTTCTCCACCTGCCACGGGGGCCACCAGACCAGCCTTAGCACTGGCTCTCATGCCACTCAGCTTCCTCTTCTGATTTTCCATGTCAGAAGAGACTCCAACAATCAGAGACTACTGGGGCCAGGGAGACAGCTCCATAGCACAAGTGCCTGCCTGGCAAGTGCAAGGTCATGAGTTTGAACCCCGGTTCTGCAAAAATAAATAAATAAATAAATAAATAAATAAATAAAATAAAATAAAATCAGAGACTACTTCCAAGCCACAAACAGTGGTAGTAACTACAACTTTCAGGAGGCTGAAGCAGGAGGATCAAAAGATTTGAGTGCATCCTGGGATATAAAGTGAGCTCAAGGCCACCCTGGATCACCTATTGAGACTGTCTTTAAAAAAAAAAAAAAAAAGCAAAACAGAGCTGGGTATGGTGGCACATGCCTGTAATCCCAGCACTTGGGAGGCTGAGGCAGGAGGATCAGTGCAAGTTTGAGGCCAGCCTGGGCTATAAATGTGAGCTCAAGGCCAGCCTGAACTGCATAGTGATAATGAGAACCTGTCTCGAACACAAACAAACAAAGAACAACAACAACAAAAAACACCCCACAAGGAACGCTTGCCCTGCTTCAGAACTGCCCTTGGCACCGGATGTGCAAAGGCGCGGCACTAGCAGCATCCCGTGTCTTCTCTCTAGACCCCGGCTGTCTCTGCAGCCTCTCTGGCAGGTGCTGGTATTAGCAGTGAAACAGGCTGCCAAGAGGCGCTCAGAATTCAGAACACTTGGCAGCAGGGAAAGAGATGGTGGCCAGTTAGAAAGGACGCAGGAGTCACACAGAGTGGGACTGGGAACTTGTGCTGGTCTCAACTATAACTTTTCAGAAAGCTGGGACATCCAGTTCCAATAAAAGCTTCCTAGGTATTTCTGGAGGCTTTGTGGAGGAGCTGGGCTCCGTGGGTGGGAGTGGCTTTTCTTGGTCTGTGGAACTGCACTTTGTTACTGATGAAACTTCTGTCAAGTTTGTGAGCCCGCATCTCATTTCCATTTCCCAAGGTTGTGTCCAGGGCATTGAGGGAGATGAGCTGTGGGGCGCTAGGGAGAAGGAGCCCCAGGCAGAGGATGGGGCAAAGGCCAGGGCCAGAGGGAGGCCTCTGTAGGAGAGGGGAGTTCAAAAGCCAGGCCTCCTTGTCCTGAGCTGTTCCCATCACCTCTGGTGGTAACGAGGTCTTAGGGCTGGGGTCACCTGGCTCACTCAGCAGCGTCCCTTCTGCAGGGCCCCAGCAGCTAAGTCAGGGAGCTGTGAAAACAGCACCAGCAGCCAGGGCTCAGCCTGGCTCAGCCAGTGGCTGGGGGTACAGGGGGTAGCTGGGGTGCACAGTACAGAGCAGGAAGTGGGGGGTTCCTGGTGGCTCTCCTGGGCCTGGGTTGTTCAGCTGGTCCCCAGCAGCCTACTGCATGCAGGCCTACTGTGTGCAGAGTGTGGTGCTCCTTGCTGGCAAAGACTACTGAGAGGGTCTGGGAGCAGAGTGCCCCCAAGAGAGCCCACCAAGGCTGCATCTGGAGCAGGTCTGGTCCCCAGCCCTTCCGTGCTGCTCGCTCTGTATGAGGACTTCCCAGTCAGTTCACTTCTTGTCCTGGTCCTCCTGCAACCTCTGGTCACGGGGTCCCTGCCCCACAGCTCCAGGGCCCTTGCCTGCTCCGCAGCCTCCCCGATCTGGCTACAAAGGACAGTGAGCAGGCAGCAGGCTTCAGTGTGGCTCCGAGCACTGCACAGTCAGGTCCCAAGCAGCGTTTCAGCCCTTGCTGATGCTACCCCCACTTCAGAGACCCCAGGCTGGCTCTGGTTTTCCCCAGTGATGTCACACAGGGACAGGAGAGCCCTTGGGTAGTGCAGAGCCCCAGCCTTACTCCACCACTGACTTGCTGGGATACCAGGAAAGTCACTTCATTTCTCTGAACCTGTCTTTTACCTGTGAAGTGGAGTGCCATCTCTTTTTGCTGTGTTGGGATTTGGGGGAGGTTTCTGAGAAAACGCACACAGCCTGGCCACTGGACACATGGCAGGGAGGGGAGGTGGTATAGACACGCCCCTCCCTGTCAGGACACAAGCCCTGGCTGCCCATGTTGGGGTGGAGTCTAAGGGGGGGCAGATGCCAGTGGACCCTGTGCCTTTGCTTGCTCCAGGGCATCCTGGCCAGGAATGAGGCTCTGGTCCCCCCCCCCCCCGCCCCCTGGGGCTCAGCGAGCCAGGCCTACCTGGATGTGCTGCAGAACAACCTAAATACCCCTCCCCCCAGCAGCCTGGCACTGGGCACACATGGGGCATCTCAGCTGCTCTCAGGACCTCCTCCTCTGCACCTGCCCTGTCAGGAGCCAGCTTGCCTGGATGGGCGCTCAGACATGAGGACTACAGAGGAGGACCCCAGGCACTACTTTCTTTAAAGAGTAGGGGATCAGGAGCTGGGGAGATGGCTCCGAGGCACAAGTGCCTGCTGGGCAAGTGCAAGGTCGTGAGTTTGAACCCCGGTCCCACAAAAAAAAAAAAAAAGAGTAGGGGATCAGCCACATAGCTCAGCGGATTAAAGGCACAGGGGTCAGCGGTTTGATCCCCAGGGTGCACTGAGATGGCAAGTGAGACTGGGCATCATGGTGTGCGCCTGTAATCCCAGCTCTTGGGAAGCTGTGAACAGGCGGATCACTATGAGTCTGATTTAGTAGGGAGACCCTGAACACCCTCTAACCCTTCCCTAAAATATATATACACACACACAGGGAAAAACTGAGGCCCCAGTGGTGATGTGTCCAGGATTCCCAGAGCCACGTGGCAGTGGACAGGGCCCAGGCACCCAGCGCCATGGCTCGCAGCCTGGTCCGGGAGAGCAGGCAAGGCATGGCAGAGCTCACGAGGAACCAGACCCACTGCACAGAAAGCCACATGATAACAAGGTCCCAGGGGACCCACTGGCTCAGCCTGGCCTGGGGCGCTGCATGGCAGCCCTGCCCTCGGGGTCTGCAGCCTGTCACTGTGAGTAGACACCACATACTCACGTGAAACCGAAAACTTCGGTTCTGGATGCCTCAGCAGTCACCACAGATGCATCCTCAGGACAGGGGCCTTTGTTGGGGCCCAGCCCTGCAGAAGGGCCGAGCCTGGCACGCCTGCAGACAGGGCCAGGGCATCCTCCCCTGAGCCACTGGTGACTAGAGGAAGCCCAGTGCGCCCTCAGCACAAACAAGGCTGGTGGTTGTCCAGGAAGCAGCTGGGTCAGGGCCTGACTTCCTGCGGCTGGGGATTTAGAGCCACGGCACTGCCAAGAGTGGCTTGGGCTGAGGCTGAGAGGGTTCTGTTCCTCCTTCCCATCTCCCCTGCACACCCTGTACAGGAAGCCGGCATTTGGGCTGGTGCTCTGCCCAGCATGGGGCCCCCACATGGCCTAGGCTGCCGGGTGCACTCTGTACCCCAGTCCTACTTGTGCGGAGTCAGCAGAGCTGGACAGAAGTGGGGGAGAGTGGGTGAGCCTGAGGCCCGGGAGGTCAGTGGCCTTGGCTACCTCCTAGCTTCCCTAAATCTAGCTGGGGACAGGAACACATGCTGAAGTGCTCTGAACACACACCAGAACACCAGAGGAGGCTTTTCCCTGCAGGGCCCCTTGAGGAGCAGTGCCTCCTGCCCTTCCTCCAAGGCAGCCAGCAGAAGGGTCACCCCTGCTGGAGGGCTGGGGGTGCAGGAGACAAAATGTGGATGAGGCAGTGGAGGAGCTGTTACCCCAGGGCCCCGGCTTTAACAGCCCAGGTCCTATCCTTGCGTCCCTGTTGAGCACAGCGTGCATGTATGTGCGCACACGTACACGTGTGCATATCCATCTGCCTTTAGGTACACCAATAAAACTTCCAGGGCCAAGGGAGAGCTCTGGCTAGTGCCTATTTGAGGTGCTGAGGAACTGGGAAGCCCCTGTGCCTCTCCAGGCCCTATGAAGAGTGAACTCAGGGCCCGGCAGGATGGCTCAGTGCTCTAAAGCACCTGCTTAGGAAAGCTTAGGCAGCTGCAGGGACCGAGGTTCGATCCCCGGCACCACATGCTGCGCCAGCCCTGCCCTGAGGGCAGGCTGAGCTGGCCATAAAAATAAATAAATAAACAAAAGTTCTGAAACAAGAAAAAAAATAAAGTAAAAATTCTAAAAAAGAAAAAAAAAAAAAAAACCAGAGTGAATTCAGCCAGTCCTGCCCAGGCTTGTCCCAGAGGAGCACTAGGGCCTCAGAAAGGCTTTCAGAGAACGCTGCCTGTGGGCTGCCCAGAGCTCAGGGGCAGTGTGTCTTCCCTGGTCACTGTGGTTCTGCTGCTATGCTCTGTAAAGGCTGCCTGCTGGCTTTGGTGGCAAATGGACTAAATGTCTGGGGAGAGTTCTGGAGTTTTATGGCGCTTTCAGCTGAACTCCCCATGGTCCATTGCTGGGCTGTTCAAGGTGAGGGCCCTTGGGCGCAGTTGGTGCTGCCTCCCTGCTCCCACAGCTGGCCAAGCCTAGGGACAGCAGTGAGCTCTTCCTGGGAGGGAGCCCAAGGCACAGGAGGGCAGAGGGCCTATGCATCTCATCTTGGTTTCTGCTGGCCTGGCAGCTGTTCCTCTTTGTCCCTCTGCCCGACCCTTCTCCCCAGAGGTAGCAGCTCTCACCAGGCAGCTAACGATACCAGAACCACAGGCTTGACCAGGAGGCAGCTTGGTGCCCGGATCTGAGTGTGAACCTGGGAACACCAAGTGGGTGCATGGCCTGTTTGCATGAACAGTTAGCTAGGTAGCTGTCCAACCTCTCCAAGGCTTTGCAGGGGACAACAGACCAGACAGTCCCTCCAAAAGGACTGGCCCCTGGCACCGGGAAGACTGCATTACCACTGACTCAGCAATCACTGCTGGGAACTGGTCCCAAGGAATACTACAGAAAAGGCCATATGCATAAAGATGATCACTGTGGCATTACTCAAAATAGCATGCAGCCGGGAGCCACTTGGCTCCCCAGCAGAGGGGAACCGAATTCTAGAACATGGGCTGGATGGAGTACTATGCACCCGCGGAGGTCTGCATGCACAGGGGTCCTGGCAACACAAAATCAACCCGGATGATAAAACATGAACAGAAAGGAAGCAGCTCAGCCCACATCACTTAGTTTCCTTTCTTTTTCCTATAAAAAGTATGACAAGAACCTGCAGGAAGCTACTCTGAAATGAAGTCTTCAGGGCGGTGGTTTGATGAGCAATTTGGTCTCTGATTCATTTACACAATCACTGGGTGCTTACCCTGTGCTGGACTGGTGCTGGCGCTCAGCATGGGGTGTGAGTGGAAATGCGTTTTCCACTTTCTACCTCCAGCTTCAAACCCAGTGATACATCCCTACCCCTACCCCGTGTCCTTCAATCCTTTTACAGCATCCATTTTCAATAAAAAAGTAACTGGGAAACAGATAAACTAAGAAAAAGTGCTCCCCTCCTCCTGGGTAATGCCTCTTTTTTTCATTTTCTTTTCTTTTTTTTTTTTTTTTTTTTTTTTTTTTTTTTTTTTTTTTTTTTTTTTTTTTTTTTTTTTTTTTTTTTTTTTTTTTTTTTTTTTTTTTTGAGACAGGATCTTGCTATGTAGTTCAGGCTACCCTTGAACTCACTAAGTTGCTCGGGCTGGCCTCGAACTTGTGGAGATCTTCCCTAGTCTTCCTCCTGAGTGCTGGGATTTCAGGCTTGCGTCACCATGCCTGGCTCATTCTGGGTAATGTATTTCATTCCAGGTATGGGAGCCACCTCAGCTGGGTTATATGCAGGTTATTAGAAATCCAAATGCAAATGCATAGTGACATGTTAGTCTTATAATGTCTTAGTTTCCTCTGCAGCAAGAACATTAAAAACAAAATAAAATAAAAGTAAAATTCTAAAAAAAAGAGGGGGGGGCGGCAGGATGGCTCAGTGGTCTAAAGTGCCTGCTTAGGAAAGCTTAGGCAGCTGCAGGGACCGCGGTTCAATCCCCGGCACCACATGCTGTGCCAGCCCTGCCCTGAGGGCAGGCTGAGCTGGCCATAAAAATAAATAAATAAACAAAAGTTCTGAAACAAGAAAAAAATAAAATAAAAATAAAATTCTAAAAACAAACAAAACCTCAGGATAAAAAAGAGGAAAAAAGTTAGGACTTGCTACTAACTTCAAAGCTGAATAATTAGGTGTGGCTAATTCTGAAAGTAGCAAGCTAAATTACGCAGTGCCAAAAGCAACAACTCTTATACCTACTCCATCCCGTCTATACCATCATGGCTTTAGCTTTACAGCGAAAAAGTGCTGCCAGAAAACCTAACAAAAGGAAGCAAAAATATTTCTGTTTCTATCGAGCTGCCACTTGAGAAAGACTTGAATATGTTCCTCCTGGTGTGTAAATCTGACAGCAGATGCATAAGGAAGGCCCAGTGGAGAGCTTCCTCTTAATCTTTTCAAAGTAAAACAATAAAACATCCTTCAGGATGTGAAACGATGGATTCATACTCACTGGGTGGCTCTGAACACCTCCGAGCCGGAGGGCTGCCTCCACGAAAGTTGTTCAGAACCAGAACACAGGCTTCTCGGTCCCCCTTGGCTCATGCGATCACAGGAGGCATATCACACGTCAAAGGCCACACGCATTCCACCAGCTATGCTCGTTTCTGGCTGTTAGTTCAGTGGAGGGATGAATAAACAGGGGCACTCACATGAAAACTAACTTCTCTAAACCCCCAGGGAGAGTTGCACAGCATAAGTAAGAGAAATCATAATTACCCAGGGCGGCAGTGCTGGGTTAGCCATCGGTATGAATAATTTACAGCACCAAGTAAGTAGAGTTCTTATTTTGTTTCAGCTGCTCAGATTCACTTTCTAGACAGCCTCAACTACTGTGAAACAGTCACAGGCAGGTTCCTCCTGGGTGGATTCACGACATCTGCGCAACTGCAAACCGCCCGGCTCCAGGCATCAGGCGGGCCCCACTTAAGCCGAAGGTCAGGGCCAATATTCCACCTCCTCAGGACGGTCCCTGGAACCTTGCGCACACACAACCCAACTAACCTCTCTGTGAGTCCTACTAGAGGAAGGCCTGCTCTTGCCCCTTCTTCCCTCCCCTTCACATGGGCTATCCAGCATGGAAGGACAGACACATGTATACACACACACACACACACACACACACACACACACACACACAGGCAAAGGAGACAAGGCTTCTGTCCTTGGACCTGGTCTATCACAATGTCTTCTACATGAGTGCTCCTGCCCCTAACTTTCCTCATTCTGGCTCTCTCCTGCATGCTCAGTGCCCATAGCCTACTGATGCTTGTGGCATCTCCCCTGTGAGGTCCATGTGGTCCTTCACTTCTCCCCTGGACGGAGTCAGCGGCTGCCCTGACAAGGCCCTGCCCTGACATCAGGCACACATACCCTGACTTTCAGAGGAACACATACTCCTTATGAAACACTGAAGTCTCAGGTAAGCATGTGTGCTGAGTGCACGAAATGGGTGCAAAATACAAAGTATAGTTTGGATTCTTACCAAAGGGGTCTAGAGGCCCTTCATTAACTGAATGACCTTGGACAAGTTCCCTAATACCATGTCGTGTGGACTTGGTCCAAAGATTCCCTCCCACCTTTAACCATTGGTATCGAGGGTGGCAGGACGTGTGGCCCTTAACTGGTGTGATCCAGCTGTCGATGCTTGGGTATGCTTTTACTTCTGCCATACAGAGTAAGCTTTAGCTTTTCAAAATATAATACTGGACCTGATACATACAGAAATACAGCATAACTACGTCTCCTGTATACTAAAGACCAGATGATAACTTGGCTGGGCCTACACAACACCGAAAAGAAATATCCTGTTTGACAAGGTAGTATAAACAGTTGCACGGAGTCATTTTGGTCTCCTGAATTCCACGCTGCTGCCGGGATCATACAGAACTGAATGGTTTTCATTTTCCTCTTCACCAAATGAAGCGGCAGACAGAGAACACTAACTGCCCACTTTGGACTAAGCTTTGGCGCCCTGAGATGTTGAATCCATAATGACATCAGTAATGACAATGGTCTCTGCAGACTCAGGACTTTTAAGGGGAGGAACTATGGAAGCAGAAAACACAGGTCTACTTAAATCTCATCCAAGTGCACTTCACCAAGAGAAGACTGAAACAATCGCTGTGCTACTTGAGGATTCAGCAGAACAGAACCGCAGACCTTGGACTTTCTAAACGACAATCTAAACCACTACTCTGGAGGGTGGCACAGATGCCGACACAGGGCTAGTTCATGCCGGAGCTGCCCATGCACTGATCTGATGTTTTCCTGCAGACTCTGAAAGCAATGTGCTGGGTCATTCATAACACAGCCACATGGCTGAGTGTAGCCCTCCTACACTGCTTGCCTACATCTAAAAATCACAAATCAAGAAAGAGAACATAGCTTCTTTTTGCTTGGCTAAAAAAGCAGCCAATCCTGCCAGTAGATTAAAGGCTTGGGCATGGAACAATTTTCTAATGTGCTGATTTGATTTTGTGTGCAGAGCTCAGAGAGAAGCTTTAGACACCATGGTGAGGCTCAGAATCACTGCCTCTGTGGGAGAAGTGGTCCCAAGGTCGGGGAGCTCCTCAGAGACACAGAGGCTACAGGTCACTCTAAGAGGGTCCCGTCAAGATGCACTCACTGTCAGTATGGGAAGGGGACATTGCCATCGGCTTCCACTCTGGCCTTCGGGTTCCATCAGGACCACAGAACATATCCCTGGGAAAAAGAGGCTGCTGCGACCTCTCCACTAGCTTACAGGTGTGGCTCTAGGTGGAAGAAAGTCAAAGGATGCATTAACAGGGGCAGAGCTCGAGTCAGAAAGGAGCTATGAATGCATGATGTCATCCTCCAGGGCTAAGCATCTTTAGTACGTTTAAAGCACTTAAAAAAAAAACAAAACTCTAGTTGCTATAGCAACTTGACGCAATTCTTAAAAGGAGATTTTTTGGAGGGGGTCATTTTATATCTTCGACACCATTACAACATGATATAGCTTTTCAAGGATATTTTTATCCAGTTTGTGTATGCTTTGGATTCAGGCCATATTTGCTTTTTCTATTTAAAATAATCAGATCAAGCATAACACATAAAAAGAATCATTGAAGACAAGAAAGTCCTTTCACAGCCTGTACTTGTCCACTTGGAAAGAGGTCTCTGGCTGCTCTGACCTGCGCATGGCCCAGCCACTCTCTGGGCCTCCCAGCAGCCCCCTGAAGTTGGTCAGTGCCCTCTGGGCTGGCATACCATAGCACCAGGCACCCACCCAGGGAAGATGTCTAGGAAATCCTGGACTTCTCACCTGGTGAGTACACCTCTCATCCCAAACTGCTGTAGCAGGAGATAGTGCCTGACCGGCTGACAGCTCACGTCTCTCCATCCTGGGGCTGGCTCCGGAGTGACAAGGTGAAAGTTTGTATTTCTCTGTGCTTTGTGCAGGTGAATCAAGGGGGCGGGACGGGCTGCTTCACAGGAGTTCAGGGAAGGGGGCAGTGAGTACCAGGCAGCGGGGCAGAAAAGGTGGGGTGCGTGTACAGCGGGGTAATTCCAGAATCTCTCTCCAGGAGGGGCTCATAGACTGCAAACAAGCCAGGAAAAAATGGGTGCATTTAAAAAAAAAAAAAAACACCCAAACTGTTTACCAAAAATGAGGAAAAGCAGTAAAGGAGAATATAGGGGAAATGTCCCTGCTCTGGCTACCCCTTGACTCTGCTACTGTTTGGGAAAAGTGGCAAAGGAGCTGAGAAAAGAGATCAAGAAACTGGACGAGAGCCCAGGTGTGCGGAGGGAGAACCTTGGGGTGGCCGCGGAACCTAGGCTCCTGCCTAGCAGGTTTTTACTCCGGAGGAAGGAGGGCACTCAGGAGAAGGGACGGGAAGGATAACTGGAGAAAGTAATTTGGGCGAGTGGTCACCCCAGCAGCATAAAGGCCGATGGAGGCAAACTGCAGGGTAGAAAAGGAAGAGAAGGCGAAGGAAGAAGACACAAAGATGCGGACAGCGGGGGCCGGTAAAAGCTCTCCATACCATCCCGCGCCGAGGCCAGGTCTGAGGTCGGAAGCAGGAGGCACCCGGCGGGCCTCGACCCCCAGCCTCACCAATCCTCTCGCAGAGACACCTAAAGGCGCACAGAGGCTAGGGCTAGGCGCCGGGAGGTTCTAGGCGGGCGGCCCTCCAGGGTCCGCTAAGTGGGCGCCCGGCGCCGGCCAGCTGAGGCCACCTCGCGGGCCGAAAGCCAGGAGAGCGAGGGGCCAGAGGAGGGAACCGCGGAGAGCAGAGCGACAGAAGTAGGCGACGCGCACGGAGGGGACAGGGAGGGGCCCGCGCCGGCTGCGGGTGGAACGGGGCGCGCCGCTCACCTATGGTCGACACCACGGTGCCCACGAAGTAGAAGGCGCCCGGGAAGTCCCAGCGCGGGCGCAGCGCGTCGGCGCGGACCCCGGCGGCCAGCGCGGCCTCGTAGTGCCGGAGGAAGGCGCGCAGCTCGGGCTCCGCCACGCCGTGCGCTGCGCTGAAGTTGCGCAGCGTGGCGCCCCAGCGCGCGCGCGCCTCCGCCTCGCCCGGGCTCTCCAGCGCCGAGAAGACCGTGGCGCCCGCCACCAGGTAGAGGCCAATGAGCGCCGCGAGGAGCACGAAGCGGCCGGTGTCCTCGTCGAGGTGCGAGCGGCGGCGGCAGCAGCAGCAGCAGGAGGGGCGCGGCGGGCGACGGCGGCGAGGCGGGGGCCGGGGGCCGCGCGAGGACATGGTCCGAGTTCAGCCGCTGGGCTGGGGCGGCGCGCGGGGCCGGGGCCGCGACATCCCCCCCGCGGGAGCGGGAACGGGACGCGGGGCGAGCGGCGGGGCTCTGGGCCACCTCCGCGGAGCCCGGACGGGGGCGCTCAGGGCGTGCGGCGGGCGGGCGCCCGGGCGGGGGCGCTACCCTCTGCGCCCCGACGCCTCGCCGGCCCCCGAGGCTCTCCGCCCGCCGCCCCGGCGCGCGGGGCTCTGCAGCTAGGCCCCTGCCGCCCTGTGGCCGGCGTCCGCGGGGCCCCGGGCCGCATACTCCTCCCGCACAGGCTGCGCGCGGGACTGGCCGTGGAGCCCGGGCGCCTAGGACCGGGGCGCTGGAGCCGGCCGGGCGGAGGGCCCCGGGGGCGTCGCAGGGGCGTCCCTGGCCCGGCAGGTCCTGGACGCGGGCGGCGCGGGAAGTCCTGCTCGCGCCCCCGGGGCTGGGAGCGCGGCGTCGGCCTCGGGGGCCGCAGAGCAGAGCCGAGTGCGGGGACGCGAGCGCTCCCTCCCCAGCTCAGCCCGAGAGCCGCTGGGCGCCGAGAGGCGGAGCCAACGGAGCCCAGGGCGGGGAGCTGGGGGAGGGGGAGGGGGCGGCCCCAAGGCGAGGTACCCGGCGGGCGAGAGGCTCCTGCGGCGCCCCGGCTGCCCCGCTCCTGAGCCCCGTCTCGCGCCTCTGCGCCCTGGCTCCGAAGCCCCTCGCTCGTCTCCAGCCTCCGGTAAACTTTCCCAACTTGGAGTCTCTTCGAGCTCTCCGGGGCCAGGGGCTGCAGAGTGCAAGCCCCTGACACCACCCTTAGGGCCCCAGCCCGAAGTCTCAGCTCCTTCTGCTCACTCCTGGGTCCTGGGTCCTGGGTCCCAGGTCCCGAGTCCACCCAGCTCGGTACTAGCAGGGTCCCTCGGGAGCACACCCGGCTCCGGAGCAGGAGCAGGGAGAGGCGGCCGTGGCCCCCACCGCGGCGCAGGGCGGCGGCGTCAGCACCGCGGACAGCGCACCGTGCCGCAGGGCTGCGGGGCCGGCTCCCGCGCCCGGCACTCCCTCTGCCTCTGAGCGCCGTCCTCTTTCTGAGGCTACGCGGCCACAGAGGCAGCGCGCTGCCAGGGTGGAGACGATGCGGAACAGAGACAGCAGAAAGCCAGCGCGATGGGGGCTGAGATCACCGGGCCGGGGCGCGCAGGCCCGGGAACTGCGGGTCTCCTCTGGAGGCCCCTGGGCGCCAGCCCTCCACCCAGGTCAGTGAGGCTGCACACACCCGACTGCGGCGAAGGTGGAGGTGGCACAGCAGAAGCAGAGAGGGTGTGCGCTGGTGAGCCTGGGGAGATAGGTGGCCCACAGAGGGATGCATGGCCCGAGCTGCGGTGGGCCCTTCTGCACCGCCCCCCAGCTGGGGCGCAAAGTTCTTGGGCGAGGAAGGCTGGGGCAGCCGCCCTTCTCCATCCCCATGCTTCACCCCCACTGACTGCTCACCCCCACTGACTGACAGTCTTCTCTGGGCCTTGGGAGGAGGATGGGGATGATGTGATGCCCTACAGAGCACAGAAAATAAAGATAACGGTTGGCATTGTGCTTAAATGCTCCAGGTCTGGAGGTGAACTGTGGTCAAATTAGAGCTGCCCCCCACCACCACCCGGGATCCCTTGAACTCTGCTGTGTACCTCAAAGCTCAGGTCTGCTCAGAGTGGAGGTTTCAGCCTTGAGCTCCTGTACACTGGGGTGCTCAGTGGGGCTCCCGAGTGAGCAATGCTCGCTCCTTGGGCCTTTTGTGGCTTTGAGTCTGGGGCCCTCTGATCTGGCACCCAAGCCCCACCGAGGGGGGAGCAGAGCTTCAGCATCTAACTTGTGGTGTCAATTGTGCCAAACCAAGGGCACCAGGGACTTCCCAGGAATGCTGCTCCTATCTTGGTGGGTCTGTGAAGATGGGGAGAAATGCGTCATGGCTTCCTCTCAGGGCTGGGCTTCCTGGAGTTGTGAGGCTAGTTTTGTGGTAATCTTAGAAGATGGCAGGGAGCTGTGTGTGTAACTGTGGGGGACCTCTAATTCACTGCAATCTGCCCCAAAGTCCCTTTTGTGGAGTGGGAATGTATACAGATGCGAACTGTTGTCATTACACACTTCCGTCGTTATAGTCAGTGTCATTTCCCCAGTTTCCTCTCTTGGACTCTCCAAAGCGTCGTTGTCCTGGCCCCTGTTCCTCCAGCCCCTACCTTGAGGACAACTTAGTCCTGAACATCTGGGACCGGACACCACTTGGTCGGTCAGCTCCATAACAAGTCCAGAGAGGAATCATTGCAGGAGTGGGCCAGGAGCCTCCACTAAGCTGCCAGGTACTGCCAGGCCTCTCCACGGCTGTCCTCCCGCAGACCGCAGAGCAGGGAAAGCTTGCCTCTCTGCAGTGTTTCGTGGCCATGGGACCAGCTCCTGCCCGGTTGGCAGTGGGCCTGCCTCGCCCTCCAACTTGTTCTTCTAGCTTGATTAGCAGCACACCCCTGGCATCAGTTCCAACTCTGAATGACCTAATCGATTTATGTAATAGGGAAATGATGGCTTCTGTGCACATAGGTCTTTTAGGAAACTTTCCCTGTGATGAATGTGGCTTTTGCCCACTGAATAAATATTGAAGCCACTGACTGCCAGCTGGCTCACTGCACAGCCTTCACTCCACGCCCTGTGCTATGGCAGCAGCCTCCTGAGGATGGGGCTTGAGACTGAGGATTCCGCCTGCTAGGTCCATCCTGACTGCTTGGCAGCCACAGCTGTCCGTGAGCAGTCCCCTCTGATCTCAATGTAAACTGTGGAGTCTAAACCACAGGCTGCAGTGGCTCCCCACAAACTGTGCAAGTTTAGTCCTTAACCCCTGGGGCCTCCATCCAAACCCTTGATGAAGTGATTCCCAGCAGATTGTTCAAGTCCGGCCTCCAACCTCTTACTGACTGCTCAAGTATTCCCTTTCCTCCCGACCACCAGGCCTTTGCTTCATGCTATGGTCCCGTCTTAGTTCCTTTCTCTTTAGAGGCCAAACGCCCAACACCCACACTTAACGGAAGAAAGGTTGATTTGGCTCACAGCTTGTGAGGTTTCAGTCTGTAATCGGCTGGCTCCAAGGCAGGGTGGCATCGCAGCGGACAGTTCATGGCAGGCAGAGGGCAGCAAAGCAACCTAAGGACGTCTGCAGCTCCTCCTGTCCTGTAGAAAGTACAGATTGTAGAAGTAGTAGAAAACAGTTGATCTCAAGAAAAATAATTTCTTTTTTTAAAAGAATTATTTTATTTTTTTCTTGTTTCAGAACTTTTGTTTGTTAGCCGGGCGTGGTGGCGCGCGCCTGTAATCCCAGCACTTGGGAGGCTGAGGCAGGAGGATCGATGTGAGTTCGACACCAGCCTGGGCTACCAAAGTGAGCTCAAGACTAGCCTGAACTGCATAGCGAGACCCTGTCTCGAAAAGACAGAACTTTTGTTTGTTTATTTATTTTTATGGCTGGCTCAGCCTGCCCAAGAAAAATAATTTCTTTAAATGAAATAATGGGGAGAAGTAGAGCTAGTTTAGCTCTGCTAGAGAGAAAATTGATTGTAAAATTGGATTTGAATAAAGGACTTGGTTCTAGAAAATACTTTCCAGTAAATATTAATCTGTGTTGGTAAACTCTTTTGAAAGAAACAAAAAACACTCTTCATTCCAAGCAACCAATTCAGAAAGTGCTGCGCTTCCTCGTTGCTAACCTCGGTCCTCCCAGAACTCTCCTCCTGCCTGCTGTCCGCCTGGCTTGGTGGTAGTAGGCTGCGTGATAAGATACTTTTTTTTAAGATACTTTTTTAAGTGTCTGAGGAAGTCGATTGTGTCCGTCCTGTAGAAGGTAGCCTCGGTTGCCTTCCTCCTTGCACATAGCGCAGCGCCCTCTTCTCCTATCCTCTTGGAATGCAGAGCTCTGTAGAGCATTTTATGTTAAGTGACTTGGTGAGGGTTTTCCCACACCATCTTTCACAGAAGTGGTGGCTGAGGACGAGTGAGCCACTTTTACCAGGACTCTCTGGGGTGGAAGAGAAAGACATCTGACCTAATTTGGGGCCAGGGAGCCTTTTTAAGAAAAGCAGGAGTGGGCCATGGTTCAATATCTGGCAACACATGCTGCACCAGGACAGGCTGAGCTGGCCATTATAAAAAAAAAAAAAAAAGTGTAGAGTGTGTGTGTATGTGTGTGTGTGTATGTGTGTGTGTGTGTGAAAGCCCCTTGAAGTGAAATCATTCTGAGGAAGTTTGATGGAGGTTCAGGCCCAGACAAGGCATGGAGGTTTGGCTGGCCCAGGGCATAGGACGTCCCATATTCCTGCCTCTCCACAGCTCCATGCTGTTGGGTGGCAGGCTTAAGCCTGAGCCTGTGACCTCAGAAGAGGTGGACCTTGGTGTCTAAGGTGGAGAGCTTTGTGGGAAAAGTGCACCCGAACAGCGAGACACCAACACTGTCCAAACAGCATGGTGTTGCTGAGCAGAGCATGTGCTTCGTTCCCTTCTCTCCAATTGGCTTCTTTAGACAGGGTCTTACTGTGCAGTTCAGGCCGGCCCAGTTCAGCCTTGAGCCCACTTTGTAGCCCAGGCTGGTTTTGAACTTGCCATGATCTTCATGCCTCAGCCTCCCGAGTGCTGGGATTACAGGCGTGTGCCACCACGCCCGGCTCCAATTGGCATTTTAAAAAGGGAGTTCTTGTAGATTGAATAAACCCCAAAGAAAATATACCTCTATTTCATTATCGCTCTTGTATCGAGATGTTTTGTCCACTATTAAAGAGTGCTGTTGAGGGGGCTGGGAAGATAGCTTAGGAGAATAAGTGCCTGCCTAGCAAGTGCAAGGTCCTGAGTGTGGTTACACACACACACAAACACACACAGAGTGGTGTTGATATCTCCAACTATTATATAGGCTGAGAAGTTAGGTAGAAATAAGTAGGCAGTGAGACAGTGCCAGTCCCTGGAGGGAGTCAATGCAGAGCATGGGAATCTATCAGGGCTGTGGCTAGAGGCCACCTGAAAATTCATGTCACAATGGATGGATTTCCAAGCTTCCCTAATGGAAGAACAGAAGTTGAGATTATTGGTATCACCCTTTCAATTTCTTTCTTTTTTGCAGGACTGGGGTTTGAACTCATGACCTTGCACTTGTCAGGCAGGCAGCTGTGCCATGGAGCTATATATCTCCCTGGCCCAGCCTTTTAATTTCATTAATTTAATTTATATAATTTCTTATATTTGATACAGGATCTCACTAGGCAGCTCAGATTCATATTGATTTTCCTGTTTTCAGCCTCCCTACTGCTGCAATTACAGGTGTGTGCCACCATGTACCTGGTCTTGGTGGCAACCTCAGTGCACCTGGGGGCAGGGCTATCATGGCCTGTTGTGCTGGGAATTGAACCCCCAGTCTCTGCTCTTGCCTAAGCAGGTGCTTAGTCAACTGAGCTATCTTGCCAGCCTGGTACCACCCTTTTCCCATGATCTCAGCAGTGCTGGGCCATCTTCTCTTAACTCTAAGACTGAGATTCTAGATTATCAACCAATGGCGATAATGTCACCCATAAGTCTTGCTACCATTGGATCAATATCACGTAAGCAACTATACTTGCAATTTTGTAGGTTAATCATTAGTTTGACTTGTGTTGTACCTTCTTTGTGATTTTGCTCTATAAATTTCCTTTGAGAAATGAGCTCACTGGCCTCTTCTGGACCTCTCCTATCTCTCAGAAATTATTCCTATTCCCTGTTCCTTTTCTCAATAAGTTCTCATGCTCTTAATCTCCTTAGAATTCATTTCTCACCTTTGGAGATCGTGAGTGCAGTGTATCTCACATCTCGTGTTTCCCATATATCACAACATCCACTGTGAAACTAGTTTTCTCCTCAGACTTGTTGGTGTTTTCTTCATCTATTTTGGGAGCTGTGTTGTTTGGTGCACATATATTTATAATTGCTATAGTTTCTAGATGAATTTACCCTTTTATTTATGCGGAATATCCTTTTTTGTATCCTAAAACAACTTTTGACTTAAAGCCTGTTCTGTCTGAGGGCAGTGAAACTACCCCAGCACTCTGGGTCACTGCCTGCAAGGAATGCCCTTGCAGCCCTCTAGATATTAAGTGACAACGTGTAGATAGGTCATGATCTGTGTGTCTTCAAGTTCAAGTTTTTAAATAATTCCCGGATTGTTTGCCTCCTGATCTTTCTTTCTTTTCCTTCCTTCTTCCCTCCCTTCCTTCCTTTCTTCCTTCTTTGTTCTCTCTTCACTTTTTTAAAATAGTATACATTGTGTTCAGATGTGGTGCAGGCCACCATGCAAACTCATGCATTATAGCATCCTGCTATTATTATTATTATTATTATTATTATTATTGTGTGTGTGTGTGTGTGTGTGTGTGTGTGTGTGTGCGTAGTGCTGGGGATCAAACTTAGGACCTTACCCATGGAAAACAAGAGTGGTACAACTGAGCCACGTCCCCAGCCCAGATCCTGATATATTTCTAGTAGCAAATGAAAGGATATTTGTTGAGAACCTCCTTTCCAACATCAACCTATTCTTTATTGAGAAGTGGTTTTTAGACTGATTGATTGATTCATTGATTTTCCAGAACAGGGGATTCAACTCAAGCTCTTGCGCTTTCCAGGGAAGCGCTTATTCTACTGAGCTATCTCCCCAGCCCCAAGAAGTGTCATTTATTTGTTTATTTATTTATTTTTGTATTATGGCCAGCTCAGCCTGCCCTGGGGATGGGGGCTAGTGCAGCATGTGGTGCCAGGGATCAAACTGCTGTCTCTGTGATTGCCTAAGCTTTCCTAAGCAGATGCTTTAGATGGCTGAACGATCTTGCTGGCCCAAGAAGTGATTTTTAAATGTGAATTTCAACTCTTAATATCTGATCCAAAATGCTGTTGTTTCATAGGTAAGACTGTAATACATGTATCGTGTGCTAAGCCTGAACTCAACAACTGGGTCATACTCTTTCTCTAAATGGGACTGTATTTTTAATTCTAACAAAATATGTGGGATTTCCAGGAAAGCTGCATAAAGAAAGTTAAATTCCCCTGGGGCTGTGGCAGGGCGCAGGCTCGAGGCAGTTTCTCCTGCCTTTTGTCTTTAAGTCCTCATGCTTCCTAGGATGTGGGTACGGGGGCTGAGGCTCCAGTTGCCATCTTGAATTGGGAGTAGAGGCTGGAAATGCCTGCACAGAGGACCGTGGTGGAGCAAGGGATGAAATGACTTCTTTGTAGCTGGGCGTGGTGGCGCACGCCTGTAATCCCAACACTCGGGAGGCTGAGGCAGGAGGATGGAGCGAGTTCAAGACTAGCCTAGGCTACAAAAGTGAGCTCAAGGCCAGCCTGAACTGCATAGTGAGACCCTGTCTCAAAAAGACAAAAAAAAAAAAAAAGAAATGACTTCTTTAAGCATCCTTTATATTTGGACCTGCTATTGTCCAATCTTTTTTATTAGTTACTACTCTGAATGTTCAAGGTTTCTGATGTGAGTCTGAGTAGAAAATTTAGATTCAGCAGGCCTAACTGCTTTATTTGTTAAAATTTACCTCTCAATAAAGAAACAAATTTTCCCGCTCATCGCCTGATCTCCTGGGTTTTCTTTTTGAGCTTCCTGAGGTTTTATGGCTCCTTGCTTCCTCTGTATTCTCACAGATGGGAGAGATGAAATGCTGTTGACTTTTTTTATCCAAAATAGTAGGCTAGGGCCCGGGGAGATAGCTCAGTAGGACAAGCACTTGCCTGGCAAACACAAGGTCCTGAGTTCAATCCCTGGTATTGATTTAAAAAAAAAAAAAAAATTACTAGGCTGCCCAAACCAAGAGCAAACATGGCCCAGGAGGAAAGCATAGACAAAGGCATGTTGGGGTTCCCACGGCTGATGTGTCCTCGTGAGACCAAGCTGCAGGCCTCAAGATACAAGACTAGATTTTTGGAGCATAAGGCATGTTTTTGCTGGGGAACTTCTAGAAAGGGGCAAGGCCCAGAGGAGAAGGAAGGGAAGCTGCTGCGGCGGGGTGGGCGGAGGCCGCGGAAGCAGTTGTTCTTGGAAGCAAACTGAGCTTGCGTGCTCAGCGCAGCTGTGGATTGCGAAGTGCGTGTGAAGACAGGAGATGTGTTCATTAGACATTAATTAAAACGCCAGGCGGAGGATGCATCATAGCACAGAACATCATGTCAAAGACTGAGAGGCCAGCCGGAGCTGTCGCTGTGCTGGACGTTAGCCCAGAACTGAGCCTCAGGATTGCGGAATTGTGGGGCGTCTGTAGGGCGAGGATTGGTGGAGGCAGAAGTGGCACTGGGAGACAGAGCCTTGGGGTACTTGTCCAAGTGTCCTGGGAGTCAGTGGGGCTTCTGGGCGTGATGCTCCTGGAGGAGAGAAGGTCGGCGTGGATGCTGAGCATGGAGCGTGGTCCGTGCCCCGCGCGTCCCCTACCTTAACCTGTTTCCTCACCTCTGCTATGTGCCTGACACTGTGCTCCCAAGGAATCAAGCTTGTTACAAATCAATTATTTATCTACTACTGGGGATCAAGCCCAGCCCTTGTGCACGCTGGCAAGCACTCCACTGCTGAGCTACAGACCCAGCCTCTGCGTTGAGTTGTCGGAGGACTCAAACTTGTGATCTTCCTGTCTCAGCTTCCTGAGCAGAGAGCATAACGGGAGTGAACTGCCATGCTGAAGTCACCTTTGTTTTTATAACTGGATCAGAGAGAGAGTGGGAGTGTCACTTGTGGCAGCTGGCTTCCCTACGTGGACACCAAGGTCCAGGAGTGCAGTCAGAGGCAGCCACCCTGCTGCTCCTTTGCAGTCCCCACAAAGCTGGGCTCTACTGGGTCTGTAGGGCTTGGAGAGCTGACGCCTACACCCCAGCTCCCTGCAGTGCAGACGGAACACACAGACCTGGACCAGCGTCCTCAGCAAATTGCTCCCTGGCCGTGGCAGAGGAGCAAGGAATCTTCAGGTGAGGAGACAGGGAGGATGAAAACGGGGGCCTTAGGGGCCAGCTCTGGAAAGTAAGGTCTGAGAAATTAAGGTCTTCGTGAATACACTGAGCAGGAAGCAAAGTGCTGAATAAATTGTCTTTTGAACCCGGTGGCAGGCTGGGAGGCGTTTCCTCTTCGTGTGCGCCCTATTCTGCTAAACCTGAAAAGCATAACGCACTGCAAGCAGAAGGCGAGAAGCCCCCCAAGCACCCCCAGCCCGTGCCACGAGCCATGCTGCCCCTGGTAGGCTCATCAGGAGAAAGCTGGAGCTGAGCTGGGGCAAGGCAGCGACTGTGCACAAGGCCAGTGGCTGCCTCTCCATGGCCCTTGACAGAGCGGCCCTCAGGGGCCCTCACCTGCTGGAAAGATTCCAGCTCGGCTCCTTTCTCCACAAGTTGCACAGGGCAGTTGGTGTAAGCAGGACGCGGCTGCAACATGGACGTAGTCCCCCTGCTTTCGTGGCTCCTCAGGACCAGTGATGACACAAGCAGCTGTGGTAGCAGCAGTGAAGGGAGACTCTGTGGTTCTGGGGAGACTCACGCAGACAGCCTGGCCCAGGCAGGCCGTGGCTTGGGCAGGGTGGGTGTGGGCCGGAGGCAGAATGAAGGAGACTGAGGGCGGGTGGGACGCGGAGGCCTGGCCCTGCGGGACTGGGGAGACCTCCCAGGGATCCCAAGAGGGAGGACGCCCTTGTGCCCTAAGCAGAGCACACTGCGTTAGCCATTCGCCGGCTGCCTCTGCCTCTCCCAAGGCCCCTGTACCTCAGGGGCAGTGCCCCGTGACCCTCTCTTCTCTGGCTGCTGCCCCATCTAGGTCGATGCACAGCTCCTATCCGCCCTGCCGTGGACACGCCTCCCTCCTGGTCTTTCCTGCTCCAGTTCCGGCCTGCCCTACCTGGGCTGCTGCATCCTATTATTCCTCCCTCCTGGACCTTCCTCTGTGATGTCATCTGACTGGCTCCTGGAACTTGAGCCTGAACTTCTGCTTGCCTCGGGTCCCTCGGTTGGCTCTGCTTTCTGACCTGCCTGTCTGTTGCCTGGAATCTTCCCACTCCGAGTACCCCAGGTACAGGTGATGCGATTTATTCCAGAGCTTTCTAATCTGTCCCAAAGACAGACTGTCTCTGCGCTCCTTCTCCCTGGAATGCCCTTCCCACTTCTTTTCCAGGAAATCTTTTTCCTTTCCTTGAACATGACCCCAACCTCCGGCAGAATTCTCCTACAGTGACTAGACTCTGGCCTCCTGGGGCAGACATGCAGGTAGTGCCTGCTCCAGTATCCCTGGGGACCGGGGGAGTGGGGTGGGTGGGGTGAGGCGGGGGGTGGGGGCAGGGAGGCACCCATTTCCCTGGGGTGTGATGCGAACGTTCTGGGATCAGGCGATGGTGGTGACTGAGCAGCACTACAGTCACCACAGATGATGGAATGGTGCCTTTGTAATAACTTAGACGGTGGTTTCTACCTATGTGAATTTTACCTTTGCATTTTAATGAAAGAAATGTTAAATAAAATGTATGGGAAACACTGGGTGTGGTGGTGCACACCTGTAAACCCAGCTCCGGGAGGCTATAAACAGGGAGATCACTACGAGTCCGATCTACTAGTGAGACCCTGAACACCCTGTAGACCCTACCCTAAAATACAAAACAAAATGTATGGGAGAAGGCCAGAGGTATAGTTCAGTGGGTTAAAGTTTGCTTAGGGAAGCGCAGAGGCCCCGGTTCAGTTCCTGACCCTGCCTGCCGCACCGGCCCCACCCTGGAGTGTGCTGAGCCCGTGATGGAGACCATGCGTGGTGGCGCGTGCCTGTAATCCTAGCACTCAGGAGGTACAAGCAGGAGGATCACTATGAGTTGGTAGTGAGACCCTGTGCAAAAAAAAAAATTATGGGAGGCCGAGCCCGGTGGTGCCCACTTCTAATCCAAGCTGCTCAAGGGTTGCTATGAGGCTCATGAGTTTGAGGCCAATCTGGGCAACACTGCAGGCTCCATTAAAATACAATACAATACAATACAATACAATAGACAAGATAAAATAAATCATTGATTTGGACTGAGCTTCTGCAGTAGGGCCCAGTAAACCAGAATGGAGCCACTCACGCCAGAGTTTTAGGTCACAGAATGGAGCGGGTATCTAGACCCGTGCATACCCTGGCTGCCCCACCCCACTGCGCTAGCGACCGCACCAGGACTCGGCTGCAGGGCAGAAGCAGCTAGGAGCGAAGGCAGCCTTAGGCACACAGTCGCTTCGCACCACCCTGCCCTTCGCACACCTGGGCTTGCGGGGTCACCAGGAGAAGCCCATGGGGTAGAGAAAGAAGGCTGTGGCCGCTTTCCCTGGCAGGTCCCTGGGGCACTATGGGGTCCCTCCGACCTGCAGCCAGCCTCCTCGGGCACCGCAGACAGCACTGCAGGTTACCAGGGTGGAAGGTGCCACTGTGGCCACTTCAGGAAGAAATGACAAAGGTGAGCGCCGTTACTGGTACAACAGCGCCACTGCAGTCAGCTTCTGTCAGGTCCCTGTCTTCAGCCCCAGACACCTAGGAGCCCCTCCTGGAACCCAAGATCTTCCAGACAGCCTGTGACCAGAGAGTAGTGCTCAGAGCGGACACGTAGGAGGAAGCAGCGATGTCTGGCCAGGGGTGGCGGCGCCTGCCTGTGTCCCAGCACCTAGGAGGCTGAGGCAGGAGAGAGCGGTGTGCTCCAGTCGGCTACATGGTAAGGCCGTGTCTCAAAACAGAGAAGGAGGGGAAAGGGGGAAGAAAGAAAAAGAACACAGAGGGCTGGAAAACCAGTCAATTTGTTAAAACTTTTAAACTTGTTTTCCCGTAGTTTATTTATTTATTTATTTATTCATTCATTCATTCATTTTTTGCAGAATCAGGGGTTGAACTCAGGCCCTTGCACTTGCCAGGCAGGCACTTATTCTACTGAGCTACCTCCCTAGCCCCTTCCCACAGTTTAATAAGAAGAAACCTACTCATCCTACACATAGGGTTTTAATAACATCTCAAATTACGTGAGTAATTTATTGTAAATATTTTTCAGAGCACGTACCATGTTGTAGGCTCAATTTTCAAGGCAAACTACTGGTTAGTTCCTACAGTAACTATCAGTATATAAGGCTGCTGTACCCTTTGCACAAACAGAGGCAGAGAGAGGTTGGTGGTTTGCCCAAGGGTTCACAGCTGGCATGGGGCAGCCCTGGGGCCAGGCAGCCTGGCTCTGGGGACTGTTCAGCAAGTGCTTGCTTTGTATCAGGAATCGAACTTGGGATCTTGCACTTGCCAGGCAGGTGCGTGTGCCGCTAAGCCGTATCCCTGGCCCTGTAGACTGTTTTCCCATGTTCCTCAGGACAGGTGCTGGTGAGAGAGGGCAGGCATCAAGGGCAGCCCGTCCTTCCCTCCTTCCATCCCTCAGGCAGAACCCCCCAAGATTTGTCCCTCCCCAACACACCAGTCTCCCAGTCTAAGAGGCAGTGCCGGCCGAGTTTCTTAGAGGTAGTAAGACTTTTGCAATAAGTAGGTGAGTGCTTCCTTAGTTCTCTGGTGTGGGATTAACTTGATTCTTTCTTTTAATTGCATACGGGACCAAGATGGCACGCCCAGCATGTGGGGCCGGGGATTGAACTCAGGTCCTTGTACTTGCCAGGTCAGTGCTTATTCCTCCGAGCTATCGCTCAAGGCCCTGCTTTGATTCTTTTTTTTTTTTTTTTGAGACTGGGGTTCGAACTCATGACCTTGCACTTGCCAGGCAGACTACTTGTGCCACGGAGCTATCTCACCAGCCCCTTGGCCTTGATTCTTAAAAGAGAGTGTTAGAAGCCAAACATTTTGTTGCACACCTGTAATCCCAGACCTTGGGAGGCTGAGGCAGTAGGATCACTAGAAGCTTGAGGCCCACTTTCTGGGCTGCATGGTAGTAAGTTCAAGGCCAGCCTGAACTATGTAGTGAGAAAAAATAAAACAAAACAGATCCTGGGTATAAAGTAGGCTCTTGCCTGCCTTGGACCTGGACAGGGGGCCTGGTCCCCACGTTTCTCTGCTTACCCTTACTCCCACCCTCCCTCCCTGACAAGCTCAGCCATGCTTCATCCCCACCTAAAGTCTGAGGGAGAGGGGGTCTCTGAGACGGGACCCGGCCCGCCTTCGGCCGGCTGTACTCCTCGGCAGCGGCTGCGGCTGCCCCTGCCTCTGTTTCTCCCTCTCCTTTCCTCCCTCCCTTCTCGCTCTCCAGCTCTATTTAGCTCTATTCTGCCGGTTTAAAATTCATTATTCATCTTTAAAATAAAATCCCAGAGAGTAGGCTTGTTGTGGCATGCCAAGGGCCGCAAGACAGAGAATCGGGAGGCTGCGTGCAGTAGGCGGGGCTGTTGGGGACCTGCCTGTGTGCTGATCTGAAATCAGGACGTGTGGTCTGACCTACGGGGGGGCGTTGGGCTAGCGAGGGGAGAGGAGTCCTGCTCCAGGGCACCCTTTAGACTGTCCAGAGGAAGAGATGGGAAACTACTTTTCCAGCGTCCTGGAGGGGGAGCTAGTGAGTACTGCCCGCCCCGTGCCTGTGCTTCGCCTCCTCCCTCTGGCTTGGCCAGGGGTAGGTCCTAGGGTTCTAGGCCCACCACCTGCCACCTGACGGGCTGAGATCGTGCTGGCCAGTCTGTGGGCTCACTGGCTGTGGAGAATCCAGTGTGTGGCCAGGCTGACAAAGGGAAGCGGATTCCAAGGAGGGCGGGGCCCGAGTATTCAGAAGAGTCTTCCAAGGGCCCGGATTTCTCGGTTGACTCGAGACCACAAATTCTTTCCTAAGTTCACCACTGAGAGAGAGAGAATCGGTAACAGTGACGTCATAATGCCGTGGGCACCTCGTCTAACTGGCTCTTGAACACTTCCCCCTTCCCAGAGTAATGCTTGTACCCTCCACCCCATTCTGAGCACCCCTGTGCACGCACTTGTTCAAACACCTGTTTCCTCGTTCCTCCCTGGCTGTAGAACTTCTGGGCCGCCCCTTAATGCCATGCTCAAGAGTTTGAAGAACTCAGGCCCAGCGGCATGGCTCAGTGGTCTGAAGCGCCTGCTTGGGGAAGCTTGGGCGGCTTCAGGGACCCCGGTTCGATCCGCGGCACCACATGCTGCGCCAACCCTGCCCCTGGGGTGGGCTGAGCCGGCCACGAAAATGAGTGAATAAACAAAGGTTCTGAAACAATAAATAAAATAAATTAAAATAAAAAAAAAATAGAGTTTGAAGAACTTCCAGCCTCTTTTTCACAGTGGCTGAGCACAAATTCCTTTTTTAGTGTCCCATTTGAATCAATAAGGCCTGCTCCGTGCTAGAGCTGTGGCTCTTCTTGCCCCAAGGGCTTCCTGGCGAATGTGCTTCACCAGCCGGCCTAGAATTGTTCCTGGACCATTCCCGAGCGATCCCGCCTCTGGGGTGCCTTCCAGAACAGCCCCGTCTTTGGCTGCTGGACAGTGTCTGTTGGCCATGCTTTCTGCCAGGCCTTTGGGGCTGGGTCGAGGTAATGGCTGTTGTCCATTGGCGGTGGGAGCCCTGACAGTGGCACTGTGGCCTGGGCAGGAGGTCCCCCTAAAATCATGTGCTGAAATCCTAGCTCCCAGGTAGTGGGATAAGGAGGTAGGCCTTTGGGAGGTCCTCGAATCACGGGCCCCCCTCCCAGCTGCTGAGCCTCTCACTGTGGTGAGACACAGGGAGGTGTTACCCCAGAGAAGCACAGCCCTCAGCAGCCTGACTCTTCCTGCTCACGGACAGCCAGCGGGCCTCCCAGCCTCTAAAGGGCAAGCCATTCCTGTTGTGCATAAGCCATGTAGTTCATGGTAGGTTGTCACTGTACCCGAATGC
>PVJA010018783.1:0-39392 GCA_004027025.1 Myocastor coypus
TATAAGTTTCTGCACTTGTGTGTCTGCCTCAGATGCTACCAATTCAGAGGTTTCATCTGTATAATTCTCATTTACTTCCATGGTAGTGTCTTCTGTATTTGGTTTGGGTGGGCACGGCTCCTGAGATTGCCTCCTACTCCTTGTTGTTATCATTTTGTATGGAAGTGACCTCTGCACTTTGGTGGTGTTATGCTTTGTCTATGGGCGTTTGGTCTGGAGCCTCCAAGGTGGTTCTTCTACAGAGGTTCCTGACTCTTGTGTTGGGGCTCTGGCTGTTGGATTTTGTGAATCCTGGTGGATGTGGTCTGTAGGTGGAGGTGGAGCTTTGGGATTGAGTAGTCCTGGTAGGCTCGTGGACCAGATTGGTTGGCAAACGGGCTATTTGGTGGGTTCGGTGCTGGAACTTGGGCTGGAAGGGTAAAAAAAAATAAAGGGGCGAGGGCGGGGAAAGGGAAGGCAGGCCAAGGATCCTGACCCAGCCGGCGGGCGCGTAGGCTCAGCTCCCAGTGGTGCGATTTGGGTTAGAGTTAAGTACAGATTTTTGAAACATAAAATGCTCAATAGGGGCCCGGAAGCATGACTCAGTGGTCTAAAGCACCTGCTTAGGAAAGCTTGGGAGGCTGCAGGGACCACGTTTTGATCCTCGCCAGCACATGCTGCAGCAGCCCTGCCTTCAGGGCAAGCTGAGCCAGCCATAAAAATAAACAAACAAACAAAAGTTCTGAAATAAGAAAAATAAATAAAATAAAATAAAATAAAGTAAAACAAAATAAAATACTCAATAAACCAGAGACAGCTGGACTAGTGTGTACTCCACATCCTGAGCTCACAGTTCGTGAACCTCAGTGGGTCTGTTGCTAGCCTTTCCATTTACATAACTTTCCCTTCTGGCACACTACTGCTCAGTCAATGTAGTAGAATAGCCTTAGCAATCCAGGATTTTTTGATCTGAAAATTCTGGGCACTGGAGTAATCCTATCTTAAGTAATAAACCACTTGTTTAAATGGCTGTTAATTATAGCACTCCTAATATGGTGATTTTTGGTAATGTTTTTCCTCCAATGCCTATCAATGAGGCCGAAAGAGTCTTTTCCAGAGAAAATCTTCATGCTGAATTTCTAGCATATAACAAACGTCAGATTTGAGGTGGGCTAATACTGCTGGATCTGTTTATCTCTGGGACTGTTTATTCTCTTTAAACATACTAATTTTGTGTTTGTGAAGATAGGTTTATTTCCTATCAGTTGGGTTAGTGTTTGAGACTCCTTCACTGTTTGCTCTGTGTTATAGTCTGTTTTGCCAGTTTATGTTCAGTTTCATACTTTCTTGTTGGCTCCTATTTTTTTCTTTGAGCTCTTTGATTTATCCTTCCTAATTAATATTTTCCCAAGTTTCTTGATTTTAGCTTCTGAGAAGGCTATAAGACCAGCTATCAATCTGATTTTTTTGAGAAAGATGAAATATAAAATAGTCTTCTGATAATGCACATTATTTCCAGGATGAAATGAAAGATCATAATTGTTTTAATTTGCAATTCTTCAATGGCCAATGATGTTGAATATTTCTCATATAAATGCTATTTTTGTTTCTTCCTCTGAGACATGTATATTTATTTCACATGTGCATGCGTTTTAGATTTTTGAGCATTTTATAATATATTACAGATTGTAGAAAACAAGGCAGAGAAAGGAAAACAATGACAAAAGGAGGAAAAAAAGCAAGCAAAGCTTTTATGAATAAGGAGGAGAAAGGAATTGAAGGGAGTGAAGGGAAATGGAATAAAATAATCAGGCTACATCATGTACAAGTAAATCTCTCTATGATAGGTGTGATTATCTGCACCTAAATTTTACTAATAAGTTTAATGAATAAAAAAGCAGGTAAAGTTAAAATACTAAGGGTTAACAATAATTGTTCTTTCACATGATTGTTTAGGTTTTATCATGTAATGTTCTTAATAACTTTATAAACTGCATTGTAATCAAAACTTTTTTAATGTTTATACTTTCTGCTTTCTTACAGTGTTATAGCTTGCCACTGGCCTAGAGTAATATTGCAGAAACTCAATATTTTCTCTTTTGATATTTCTATTATTAATCCAAACTTAAGTATGTATATAATAACAGACCTAAATTATCTATGATCTTAAATAAGTGCTGTCTTGTATGAAAAGTCTATAGGAAAACTAATTTTAAGCTCAATGGATTGATTTACTAATCTTATTTATCTTGACTATGTGATGGCATACATCCTGAACCATGATTACTTCTAAATAATTTTTTTCATTTCAATCTTTATTACTTTATATTTGAATCAAATAAATAAAAATATTTTTATATTTGTAGTATATCATATGTAGATATTTTATATTTATATTTAAAATTACTATAAAGTAATTTTACTTATTATTTCACAGTAATTTTTTTTGTCTTTTTGAGACAAGGTCTCGCTCTGCAGTTCAGGCTGACGTTGAGCTCACTTTTGTAGCCCAGGCTGGTCTCGAACTCACACCGATCCTCGTGTCTCAGCCTCAAAAGTGCTGGGATTACAGGCCTGCGCCACCACGCCCGGCGACTTTACAGTAATTTTAACATCCATGATCTGAGGTCTTGTAATTTATCAATAAGGGATCAAAACCAAAAATATTTGCAGGGTATACACAAAAAGCATGATCAAATAAATGAGAAGATGAAGAATGGCAGGTAAAGAAAAATGTCTACATTTGTCAAAATCAAAGTGAAGTATTTTGAAAGTCCAGAACCAGAGTTGAGTAAATCATCAAAGAAATAGTATATAATGGTAAAGTAGGACACAGCCTTGGGATGCAACAATGTTGCAACATATGCAAATCAGAATGCAGCTAGCAAACAGGAAAACAACGATGTCTTCAAGGCAGAAGATAAAATGAAAAATCAATCCAACAACTACAGGATGACGATTGATAGGAATCAGTGAGTAAGCTAGAGAAAGCACAAAGCTATTAAAAATCTTTTCACAAGAACAATGCCAGAAAATTTATAAAACATGGAGAACAAATTTGACATAGAAACAAAATAGCACAGAGAACTCTAAATAACCATTAACAAAATAAATCCACACAAAGGCATATAACAATCAAGATTCCAGAAATTAACCACAAAAAAATATATTAAGAGCAGGTATATAAAAGAAACATCACACCTGTAGAGGAAAGCCAATCAGAATCACAACAGACTTCTCAACGGAAACCTTCACGTCAAGGAGTTTGGCCTGAAGTATTTTTTAGCCTTCAACTGTAACAACCTTCAACCCAGATGGATGTATCCAGCAAAATTAAGCTTTAAAAGTTATGAGAAAATAGATATCTTAATGAAAAGTAGCAACTGAAGAAATTTCTGAATTCTAAACCAGCTGTACAAAATGTACTCAACGACATATTAGAAAGAGATAATGAAGACCACATATACAAAAACACTAATAGAAAGAAGCCACTAAGCATAGTATGCAGTTAAACACAGCAGAAAGACAAGAAACAAACTACGAGGAAACAAAATGGAAAAGAAAAGCAAAGAGTGTGTGTTTGTGTGTGTGTGTGTGTGTGTGTGTGTGTGTGTGTGTGTAAAGTATCAATATGAATGGTCTCACTTCACCTATTAGAATTTTTCTGGCTGGTTCAGCCTGCCTCAAGGATGGGTCTGGAATGGCAGGTGGAGGCAACTCACCAATAAAATGAAGCAGATTATGAAAACTGATCAGGAAACAAGATTCACCAATATGCTGCATGCAAGAAAGATATTCAACGAAAAGAGAAATTAATATACCAAAAATGAAAGCATTGAAAACAATTGTCTATGCCACTGGGACCCGGTAAAAAGCAGGGCTAGCTATTCTAGTTGCAGATATTGTTAATTTTAAGCCAAAACTGAGGAAAAGAGATAAAGAAGATCACTGCATATTAGCTAACAGAAATCTCCAAGAAGAGGTAAAAATCATAGATATTTAGGCACCCGACTTCATAAAATAAACCTTTTTTTGTCTTTTTGATACAGGGTCTCACTATGCAGTTCAGGCTGGACTTCTGCTCACTTTTGTAGCCCATGCTGGTCTTGAACTTGCACTGATCCTCCTGTCTCAGGCTTGCAAGTGCTGGGAGTATAGGCAGGTGCCACCACACTCGGCAAAATAAAGTCTTTAGTGATGTGAAAAACCAAATAATCTTCAACACAGCTATAGTGAGGAATCTTAATACCTCATTCTCAAACATAGATAGATTAACTTGAGAAAACTTTAGCAAAGACATATTGGAATTAAATCTCATCTATGAATAGGTGAACTTGTAGATGTCATAAACATTCTCCAAACTAGATCATATTTTAGGTGATAAACCATGCTTAAATAAATGTAGAGTAATCAATATCATCCCATGCATACTATGTGACCATAGTATAATGAAACTGGAAATGAATGACAAAGGCAGTTACAGAAACTACATTAAAACATGGAAATAAAATAACATACTTTGGATCAATCAATGAGTCACAGAGAAAAAAAAGTTGAAAATAAACACTACATGCAATTAAATAATAATACTAATATAACATATTGAACCTTAAGGGATGCAATATAAGCATTCCTGAGGAGAAAATTGGTAGCTATGAAGTCACACATTAATAAAAAATATGAGGTCAAATAAAAAGCCTGTTTTTGAAATTCATACTTCTAGATAAAACAAATCAATTCAAAAGCCCACGCAAGGGGAAAATTAATAATATAAGCCATTGCAGTAAAGACCAAAAAGAAATACAAGAATTGATGAATGGAAAGGCTGGTTATTCAAAAGAATAGAGTTGATCAAACATTACCAAAGTCACCAAATATAGGAAATACAAAAGATAAATTCAAGCAATTAGAAATGAAAAAGTGGAAACTAAAATAGATTGCACAGAATTTTAGCAAACTATTAAAACTCACCATGAGAAACTATATTCTAATAAGATGCAGAGTACAGAGGAAATGGACAGGTTCTTACATGAATTTGGATTACAAAAATAAAATCAAACAGATATTGAAATTATGAATACCCTCATAAATCAATGAAAATGAAAATGTAGTTAAAAATTCCCAACCAAACAAAAGGCCAGGATCTGATAGATTCACTGTGGAATTCTAAAATAATCTGGAGAAAAACTAATGACACTAGAGCTAAAACTCTTTAAGGAAATTTACATTGAAGCAGTACATCCAGGGTCACAGAGAGAAATAAAATTTATTCTGGTTCTGAAATTAGAAAAACACCCAACCCTAAAAGAAAACCACAAGCCAATCTCCATAGCGAACATAGATGCAACAATCCTTAAAAAGATAACAACAAACAGAATGCAGTAAATTATCAAGAACTATATAACATATTCATGGGGAGGAAGAATTATGACAGTGAATTTGGCCCTACTCACTCAACTTGTATGCAGATTTAACACAGTCTCAATCAAATTCCCATTAGCATAACTTACAGATCTACGGAAAAATTCTTAATGGCTATCCTGATAGCTGAGCCAACTAAAGTGCCTGCTTAGAAAGAGTGCAATGACCAGCATTTGAACCCTGTGCATGCTGTGCTGGCCACACTCGTGAGGCACACTAGAAGGTGATTGAAACTGGGTGTGGTGGTGTGCACCTGTAATCCCAGCACTTAGGAGGCTGAAAACAGGAGAATCACTATGAGTCTGATCTATGTAGTGAGACCCTGGAGATGCTGTACTAGCTGTACTAAATACAGAGAAGAATAAAAAAGAAAAAAGAAAGAAAGAAGGGAGGGAGGGAGGGAGGGAGGGAAGAAAGAAAGGAAAGAAAGGAAAGAAGGAAGAAAGGAAGGAAGAAAGGAAGAAGGAAAGAAAGAGGAAAGAAAGAAGAAAAGAAAAGAAAAAAAAAGAAAGGAAAGAATTCCTAAAATTCATCTGCAAACATAACATACATCGAATAGCAAAAACAATCCTGGCTAACAAAATCCAATCAGGGACACAACCATCCCAAACTTGAAATTATGCTACAAAGCTACTGTGATAAAAATCAGCATGATATTGGCAATAAAACAAGCTGTATGCTAAATAAAGCAGCATAGAAGGTGCAGGTGTATCTCCCCCCACACTCAGCCAACTTTTCTTTGACAAAGAAGCCAAATATGTTCACTTGAAGAAAGATTGTTTGCTTATTTGTTTGTTTTGGTTCTTGGAATTAAACTCATGACTTTGTGCTTTCTAGACAGAAACTATTCTACTGATCTATATCCCCAGCCCAAAAGACAGTATTTTTACTTTTTTTTTAGCAAATGGTGTTGGAAAAACAGTCTTTCCAAATGCTGAAGCAAAAACTAGGCTCATATCTATCACCATGCACTAAACTAAAGTTGAAATCCATCAAGGATGTAATAAAATATAAATACTAAATTTAATAGAAAAAATTAGGTAACAGTCTTAAAGACATAGGTATGTCTCAGATACTTCATGAACCAAAACCAGATTGCAAAACAAATGGTATAAATAATCATCAAGCTGGATGTAATCTTACTAAAAGATTTTGCACAGGAAAATACATCACCAGTGAAGTAAAAGAGCAGAGTGAGAAAAATATATAGCTTGTCTGACAGACAAAGAACTTATTCCAGAACATGAAGAACTGCAAATATCAGACCCACCAGATTCAAAGACTCAGTCCAAAAATGGGCATCCGAGGTAAATATGTACTTCTCAAATGAATAGATGCAAACAGACATAAATACAGGAAAAATTTCAATGCCATTCGGCATTTCAGAGATGCAAATGGAAACATCCCGGAGATTCTATCCCAACGCAATAAGAATAGCTATCACTAAAAAAATCAACTGATAAGGAAGGTTTGTTTAAAGAAAAAGAAATATTTCCCCAATGTTTGCGGAAGTGTGTACTTGTACAGTCACTATGGAAATCATGTGGAAATTCCTCAAAAAAAATGGGACTGGAGGGCCCATTCAACCTATTTTTCCCTTCTGTGTATATTCTCAGAATAATTAAACCCATCATACCTGAGTGATATATGTGAATCATGTTTATAGCAGTGCAATTTGCAATAGCTTAACCTAGGAAACAACCGAAATCTCCATCAAGCAATTAATGGATAAAAAATATGTAGGATTTTTTAAAGTATAATAGTATAATACTTAGCCATAAAAATGATAAAATATTTTCCTTATGAGAAATGGATACAACTTGAGAACATATGTATGAGTTAAATAAATCACAAACATATATGAATACATTGCATTGTCTCTGTGTTATAAAAACATTAGCCATTAAATAAAATCTGAAATGTACAATAGGGTTTGTGAATTAGTATGAAACTGTTCAAAATAAACACCAAACTGTGATGCAGATAGAGGAAATGTGAAAAGGAAAAAAAAAATATGACTATTTAAGATAGTTCAGATTGTTATACATCTAGTTTCTCTTATTTTATTCAAATAATTTCTATAATACCTATTAGACAGGATGATTTGGATACCTGTATCTTGCACTCTGAATAAATACTAGGAAAAAAGCAGCATTAATTTCGTCAACTATTATAGCTGTCCTAACAACCTAGTTTGAATCTTAGTTTCTCTGTTATGTTTACCTTTTAAAGGAAACAACAATTAGAACTGTGAAAGAGATAAAAGATAGCTAAGATAATTTTACTACTGATTGGTTTATTGAAAGTAACAGATAATGCTTAACTATTTTATCAGTCTTGCATAACTTATAAATGTTAATCTGAGCATTTATTTGAAGATTAAAATATATAATATAAAAACCATTTTTAATTTCTTATCATCTTGTATTAACATGCTGCATCATTTTTACTTCTTTCTGTAGTTTTGTTTTTCTTATTCATTTAAAAGAAAAAAAGGGGCTGAGGAGATATCTCAGTAGAATAAGAGCTTGCCTGGAAAGCACAAGGAGCTGAGTTCAATCCCCAGCTTCATGAAAATAAATAAATAAATAAATAAATAAATAAATAAATAAATAAATAAATTTAGCACAACATTTTAATAAAGCCAAAGACAAACAGCATATGATTCTCTCAATATATTCAGAAAAAGCATGAGATAAACCAAACACTGATTCATGGTATAAAATGCTACTGAAAATTGGAGTACATAATCTTTACCTTGTTCTGATGAAATCCATTTATCAAAAACCTCAGGTGCAGCATCATACTAAATGATCTAAACCCAAAAGCATTAACTATAAAATGATGAACAAGATAAGGTTGTGCACTATCACCACTCTCATTCAGTAGACTTGAAACTTTTGGAAACATTATCCAGAGAAATTAGAAGAGGAAAGGTAGAAGTTAAATTAATATTATGTGCAGATGATGATATTTTACGTAGAAAATCCACAAAGCTTCAACAAAATACTTCTAGATTTAATAACCAAATTCACCAGCATAGTAGGAGAAAAACTAAACACTCAAGGGCTGGCGAGATAGCTCAATGGTTAAAAGTGCTCAGACCAGCATAGGAAAGGTCAAGCAGCTGCAGAGGATTGTGGATCAATCCCCAGCACCGCATGCTGCACCAGCCTCACCCGCAGGGTGGGCCAAGCTGCCAGAAAGCAAAAGAAAATGAAGAAACAAACACACAAATACCCCAAAACACTAAAAAATTAATAGAATCCCTATACACATATAACACTGAGAGTGAAACTACATCTTTCAAAATAGCATCTAAAGGAATGTATTGCATAGTAATTAATGTGTCTAATCAAGTTAGAAAAAGACCATAAGACCTCAACATCAGAAACTACAGTACTCTGAAAACAGAAGAAAGAGACTACCAGAAAAACAAAATATTGTGTAGGAATATCTATTTTTGTGTAGAAAGAAAAACCGTAGTTCCAAAATTCTTTAACAGATTGAGGGCAAATATAAATTGCATCCTTCATTTAATTACAGAAGATAAGTTCTAAAATTCATTTGAAGCCAGTAGATACATAGAACAGGAAAAGTTATTATGGGTAGAAAGTGGAAGGCAGAAGCATCACAGTTCCTCAATTGAAGTTATTATACAATGCTTCCATGATAAAGTAACATAGTCCTGACAACGAAACTGACTTGAGGATCAGTGAAACACATTAAAGACTTCAGAAACAATTCCAAATCCAAACAAGCACTTGATGTTAGGGAAAGAGGACAAAGACTTTAACTGGAAAAAAAAGATAACCTCTTTAATAAATGATACTTAGTAAGCTGACTTATCATATGCAAAGATTAAACCTGGACACATGTGTACTACATTATAATGGAGTTGTATTGAATATTGAAGATCTAGGTATTAAAACTCAAACGCTAAATCTGTTATGCGATCGAATAAGGCAGACTCCTGATTATATAAGGGTAGCCAATGAGGATCTGGCAAGACGGTTCAGTGGTCTTAAGTGTCTGCATAGGAAAGCTTAAGCAACTGCAGGGACCACAGTTTGATCCCCGGTCCCACATGCAGTGTCAGCCCCACCCCCAGAGCAGACTGAGCTGGCCATAAAAAAAAGTGTAGCCAGTGACTTTATGAACAAAACCAGATCACATGGGAAATATTACACAGAATTAACTGAATCTCATCTTACTCAAAAGTTTTTGTATAGCAAAAAGAAAACATCACAATAAAGAAACAACATGCATACAACATGGAAAAATTTGCAATCTTGTCCTCAGACAAAGGATTAATATCTAGAATGTACAAAAAAATAAAATGAGATCCACCAATTTAAAGACCTAATCAAAAAATGGGAACCTGGAATGAATAGACTCATAAAAGATGAAAAATTATGAACAGCGTATTAATATCTGAAAAGTATATACAGTGCCATTCATCATTCCAGAGCTGCAAATTCAAACAGCAATGTGATTCAAGCTGATACCAGAAAGAATGCCTATTACGAAGAAGCTCACAGGGCCATGGGAATAAATGAGCCTTTCTTCATTTCCATTGGTAGTGTGGACTGGTGCAAACACTGTGAAAATCAGTATGAGATTCCTCAAAAAAGTAAAAATAGAATTTTCATTTGACCCACGTCTTTCTATTCTATCAAACAACAACAAAAAAAAAAAAAACAAGGAAAGGGAAAATAACAAACCACAGTGATATATGCACACCCATGTTTAGACAATACACAATATGAATTAGTTAAATCTGGGAAAGAGCTAAAATGTTAATCAACAGAAAAATAGATAAAGAAGATGTGGTTTTTAATTTAAAAGATTATTACACTTCTGTAAAAAGGGATAAATTTGTGATATTTCTTGGTAAATGGATGCACCTTGATATCATACACTATGTTAAAATATACTCTTTCTCTTATGTGAGAATGTGAAAGAATAAATAAAGACTAAAATGTATAACATATTGAGAAACAGGAAGAAAACATTCAAATTGGGAGAGAACAAGGGAAGAACAAGGAGAAAGACGAAAAAGAAAAAAGTAGAATTAAAAAATTAAATGGAAATAAAACTTTTGTAAATGAGGGGAAATGGGTAGAAATGAGCACAAGGAAAAAAGAAAATTAATAATAAAGTTATATTGTGTATAGGTATAAATTCTCTATGATCAATTTGATAATTAGGTATATTTGAGGTGTACTAATAGTATTAATTGAAAGAAAACAAAATTGAGGCTCCGAAAAAAGCAATCATGTATTCAATTGTGAAAAAAATCTGGATTTTAAAAATAAACAATAAAAACAATAGATTAGTTTGATATCTTTTTATGGTGATTTTTATTTTAAAGCTCAACAATAATCCTGTTTGGGAAGATAGCTCAGGGGCAAAAGTGCCTGCCTGGCAAATGCAAGGTCCTGAGTTTGATTCCCGGTTCCACCAAAAAATGATCCTATGTATTCTTTGTTTACAGTGTGATCAATTGTCCATTCTGTATTAATCAATTAAGATATATAGCATTATTTTCAATGCTGACATTAGATCCTCTTATTAAAAATCAAACAAATACAGTACACCATATGGCCTAATTCAGTTGATATGTATTTGGAAATTTATGGAGTATATATGACATTTATGCCAACTGCTTCCTTACATGATGCATTGAAAGAATGTAAGGGTACCATGTATACTATCACTCCAGTTTCTTTCTAAGTGCTTGGGCCTGTACAATGAAATATATTTCATACAGGGGAAGAAACAGAATAATGATTATTTCTAAAATCTGAAATTCATGCTCTATTCAAATTTTTATGAAACACATTTAACACAATTTATTTTATATTTATTTATTTTATGCGGTACCAGGGATGGAACTCACGACCTTGCACTTAACAGCACTTGTTCCACAGCTATCTCCCGAGCCCCTTAAGAAAATTTATAATCTCAACTATTTTACTTGTATTTTTCATTGGCATTGCGTCCACTTACATTGCTGTTCAATTAACATCATTGTCTATCACAACTCTTTTCATTTTCCAAAAATCAATTAGGGCTCATTAATCTGTTCTTTCAATTATACTTGAAATATTAAACTACTTTTCTATTGCTGCATATTTAAGTTCATTTTAATTGATTTACTTTCTTACAAACAATGCTATCATATATCTACTTATTAACACAATTTACATATGATTGTCCCTATTTCATTGGCTAGAATCTAAGAAGTGGTGATTGTACATATATATGGTATAAATATTATGAAATAATCATATGTGTAGTCACACATTTTCAAAATCTTGTAGCTGTTTACTTACATACCAACAAATATATAAATGAAATGAAACAACTGATTTCTAGGAAAAATAAAAATTATCAAAAAATTAGATGGAAAAGAAAATTTTAAAAAAGCAACTACTGCGGCCCGGCGGGATGGCTCAGTGGTCTAAAGCGCCTGCTTGGGAAAGCTTAGGCGGCTTCAGGGACCGCGGTTCGATCCTCGGCACCACATGCTGCGCCAGCCCTGCCCTCTAGGCGGGCTGAGCCGGCCATAAAAATGAGTGAATAAACAAACAAAGGTTCTGAAACAAGAAAAAATAAATAAATAAATAAATTTTAAAAAAGCAACTACTATAGAACAAATTGCAGAGTAATTATGGGTAGAATATTTCAAGCAAATGAGGCACAATCCATTTTATAATTTAGTAATGTTACATAACCATTAGTATGATTAATCCTATTCAATTATAACATTCAAAATTTAAACACAAAAAGTTTTCTCAATCACTTTTATAAAATATGTATCTTAAAAGTGTACATTTTCTTTTGAATACACATTTTTTTCAATTGCACTTGGGAACTTTCCCAAAATAGACCACATATTAGTACATAGGTCGTGCTTAAGTAGCTACAAGAAAACAAAAATTATCCCATGCACATTATCGGACAATAGTATAAGGAAATTGAAAATAAATTACAAGAGAAACCACAAGAACTCCAGAAATACATGGATATTAGACAACACCCTTCTCAGCAACTAGTGGCTTACAGATGAAATTAAAAAATATCTAGAATCTAATGAAAATTTAAACACCATCTAGCTGAATTTATGGGACCTTCTCCTGCTAAGAAGTTTTTGCACCTCAAAAGAAATTATCAACAGAGTGAAAAGACAACCCATAAATTTACAAAAGATTTTACTTACTAAATATTCAGACAAAGGTCTTCTATCCAGAATTTATAAAGAAATAAAAATGATTAGTATCCCAGTATTCAAAGACCGAATTCAGAAATGTGGATCTGAGTTCAACACACACTACTCAGAGAAAGAAAATCAACAAGCCTACAAATACATGAAGAAATGCTCCACATCGTTAGCCATTTGTGAAATGAAAATTAAAACAACACTTAGATACCGTCTTACTCCACAAAGGATGGTTATCATAAAGAAATCAACCAACAAAAAATGCTGGAGAGGCTGTGGGGAAGAAGGCACCCTCCTCGATTGCTGGTGGGAATGCAGACTTGTAAAACCGTTATGGAGAGCAGTGTGCAGATACTTTAAAAAACTAGAACTTGGAATCCCATTCAATCTAGCTATCCCCCTACTAAAAATTTTCCCAGAAGAACTGAAAACATGATATCATAGAGATATCTGTGCACCTATGTTTATAGCAACACAATTTGTAATAGCCAAATCTTAGCAAAACTAAAGATAATGCCCATCATCTGAAGAATGGTTGAAAAGTTGTGGTATTTTCATATAATGGAATATTACTCAGATATAAAGAATGATAAACTAGAAGACTTCACATGTAAGTGGATGTATCTTGAACATACACTCATAAGTGAAATGAACCAGACCTAGATGCGTAAATATAGTATAGTCTCCCTAGTGTAAGAACTCAAAAGAAGAAATAAAAATAGAGAGAAATAACACAGCTGAATGGAAATCAAGGACGTGAAGTTTAAGCAATGAAGTGACTGCAAGCAGAAAAGATAGGAAGCATGGCACGGGCAAAGACATGCACTTATAGACACAGGATTAATTAGATAATGGTCCTAGGAACCTCCAAAATGTTTTTGACAATGAGGATAGCAATAGTCAACAGCAAAAATACTCTTGGAATGTCTGCTATTCTGATCTTTTAGATTTGTGCTGCTTCTAATGCAATTTCAGTTACTGCTATACTCTCTCTTAAGTAAATTATTGGTTTACAAGAAAACAAAAAGGGTATTAAATTAGAGTAAATGACCAAGAAAAATTCCATAGGTTTTGATTTAACTTTTTCTTAACCACCTAGCAGAACAGTGTCACCATGTGGTATAAAAAGTAATGGTACATCAATATGCTGAGCTGTATAAGCCTCAAGTCAACAACTTCTGACAGTTTCCAGTTTTGCTGATAATCCACTACTACTATGGGCTATCAGACTACATTGGGCCATTTTCCTGAATTCAAGTACCTACAATCTTTTAAGCATGAAAAGGTCGTTTAAGGACTTCTCCAAATATATCTTCTGTAACTGCAGTGGAACACTCATCTCTAAAAAAATGAAATAAAACAGAGGGATATGTGAGGAGCCTTGAAGATAGGAAATCAGTGAAATATATATAGGTGGGACTTGGCCCAGTGTATAAAGAAAACAAGCGAGCTCACTCCTGAGATGAACATCCTGTCCGGTTAAGATTAGCTATCATTTGCTAGCCAACCTAACGTTGTATGTTACTAACTTCACAAAAGTGTAAATAAAGGGCCGTTTTGTTGTAAAAAAATATATATATATACACACACACATACATATATGTATATATATATATATATATACATATGTACATATATATATACTCAAACATTTAAAATATTTTAATAAATGCTATTTCTTCTAGTTCTTAGGCAACTTCTGTTAAAGTGAAACATCTTAAATTATATTAGAAAAATAAACACTAAATATAAACATAAATATAAATGATTTTATCTCAGTATACTTGTATTTATCTTTTATAATTGGATATCTGTAAATTCAGAACTAATTTTTTCTGGTACTGATAATGTACTTTTCAACACATGCTGTTCAAAATTTCTAATATATATATCCAATTTATGGTGAGCAGATCATTTTTACATTTTTGTGTTGAAATAATAAATCCTTTGAAAATTTAAAAGGGAAATTAAAACATAAAATTTCAATTTAAAAATATAGAACAAAAACATAAAAGAAATTGCTCTTTGACTTCAATCTTGTCATGTGTTATTTACTGTTTTGTATTAGTATCCAAGTTATACTCTAGATCAGTTCCGGGAAATACCAGCAAGAGTGTAAGATTAAGGAAGGGCATTGGGTAAACAAACTCATCAAGCCTGCAGTAGAGTTTGGGTGAAAGGCACAGTTTCTGCACTTTGAATTCTACAGTAGTTCAGAGTGATCCTTGCTTCCAGCTATGGAGCTCGGTTGTAAGTCTTCAGCCAGCAAGTGCTAGATGGCCCTTGGTGCCTCATCCATGTATCACCACCCTGGACATCTCTGCCATTCTTGTTCAATCAATTCTTGTTCAATCAATTATTTCAGCATTGGAAAACCTGAGGCAAAGGCAATCCGTCACTGTTCCAAATCCTGAGTTGACTTATCCCTTCCCTGAAAAAGGTTTCTGTACAAGCATTCCAAACAGGAACAATTTCTTTCCATGCAAAGCATTCACTTATTGGCACCAGTCAGCCTCCTCTGCTCCACTACAGTATTCTGTTTCTTTTTCTAGTACAGGGACCTGGGGGCCATGGGAAAAAATTGCTTCGTTTCTCTGTGTTGTAGTTCATCTCTTCTTTTCACTTTCTCTGCAGGTTGTACTCTTTCTTTTATATCTTTTTATGTCCAAAGTATCCATATCCCTCCTTTGTTTCTTCCTCAAATGTCCTTTTCTAATATCTGGAGAGATAGTCCTGTGGCTCCTTGACACATTTCCATTTTCCCAGAGGTCTCTGATATTTTGTTCCTTTTTTATATGCTAAGAGAGTTCAGCATAAGATCAACATTCAAATGATTTTAAGACTACAAAACCAAATGCTTTCACAATCTCTGGAAATTTTACATGTGTGACCCCATTTAGCAATTTATCCATCCTTCAGGTACTGGCAAACAACACTGTAAATGAAGTTATAGTAATCTTATTATTCTAAATAACTCATGTACCTACAGTAATTTAGTGTGTGTCCTTTTTTGACTAGTATATTTACTTAGAATAAATATATTTGTTTCCACAATCTTAAAGTACAATTTATTTACTTTGTGGTATGAATAATATTCTACTTTATATACTCTATTTTCCTTAACCAGTCATCTATCAATAAACTTTCAAATTTTTTAGGTTTTTCTCCTTTTTGAATAGTAATGCTGAATTTCTCCTATTTGTTAGCCATTTAGTAATTTATATTTCTTTTTTTTTTTTTTGAACTGGGTACTCAAGATTTTCTTTTTGGTATTTAGGCATATGGGTTACTTACATATTAAGTGTTGACTCCTTCATTAGTTATATAGGTGCAAATTGTCCTATTAGACTTTATCTTATACTCTTGGTCATTTCTTCTGTTGTGTGAAACCTTTTAGGGATACTTTGGTGTTACTTTTCCGTGTTTATATTTGTTACTTCTGGTTTTGGATGCATATTCCAGAATTCATACTGAAGAAAAAAATTACATATTACTTCCTGTTTTCTTCCATGAATGTTATACTCTCAAGCTTTATGTATCTTTTTTTATTCCCTACATGTTATGCATTGATTATAGTGCATAGTACATTCTGAAAGTTTCATTCCAATTTTTTACATGTGCATATCAAATTTTCCCAAAATCATTTATAAAGAGATAATCCTTCACCCATTTTCTGCAGTTAGTACTCTTTTTGAAACGTTGCTGAATAACTTTATGTATTCATGATTTTACTTCTATGTACAATGCTCATATATATATATAGCTATGATAGCACTGCTTAAATTATTCTAATTTTGCTGTACTGTAAATTTTAAAATCTGAAAGCGATTATGTCACCTGCTTTTTCTCCTTTCTCCAGGTTGTTCTGGCTACTCAGGGTTGTGTGCAACTCTATGTGAATTTTGGATTCATTTTTATTTCTATAATAAATGTTACTAAATTTGCTAAAAGGATTTATTTAAACTTATAGGTTTTTTTCAATTGTTTAGATATTTAATAATATTTATTTTTATATCAATGAACTGGGGATACATTTCATTTTATTTACAGCTTTTAAATTTTGTGAATGGTGTAAAATATTAGAGACTTCTAGATCATGGATGAGTGGGTTCTCATGTGGAGTTGGAGTTCTTTGTCCTATAGAAATGATCATCAAGTCTGAAAAAGCAGATCTGGGCCTTGGGTTTCCAGAGAAAAAGGAGACAGTAGTCAAAGAACCAGAAACTAAATATGCAATTGTAAATTATGGGAATTATTTTGCTGATAATTCTCCTGTGGAGGCCACATAGTCCTCTAGAACTAAAAGGCAAGAGTAGATGTCTCATATACTCATGGTGAAGAAAAAAAAGAAGAAGAAGAACAAAAAAGGCAGGCCACAGTACCTTCTATGAAGAGCTGCCAGAATCTGAGCTCTTGTCACAAGCCAGACAGAGAAGTCACCAGCCCCAGGAATCAGACTTTTGACCACCCAGTGTCCTTTAGTATAGAGAAAAAGAAGAGGAAGACCTTGCCTTTGGCCACATCAGAGATCTCACAGGTAAAGCCCTCCCTTGACTCCAGTCTGGGTGAGGAGGCAACCGGAGTTGACAAGAAGTGCAAAAACACAAGGAAAGAAAGGACCAGGATACCACAGCCTACTCCATCCACGATGCTTGGTTCTGTGAGGTCAGAGATGCTACATATGGATGCATGGTGGAGAAGGTGGTTGAGGATCAGGCAGCCTTGGGTCTGAAATAGAAGCAGGGCAGCTCCAGAGAACACTGCAGGAAAGGAAAGAAGAAAAATGTCCACAAAGAGGAAGACACCATCTCAGGTCACTCTGAACTCTCCAAGTCTGTGGAGACCAACCCTTGGAAAAGAAGGAACTTAGTCCCAGAATTGAGGTTCTAGAGTACATCCCCTCACATGAGTGCAACATGGCCCTCAGTAAGGCAGCAGTCAAAACCATGCTGCAGAAGTTGCAGCAGGGCTAGAACTGGGCCGTGAGCTGGAAGTACAACCTGGGTGCCAGCTGTGGATTCTCTATTAACCCCAACAGAGTCTTCTACATCAACAGAATTCATCTTGGTCTGTCAGGCTGGAAGATTAATTGCTAATGCCTTCTAACCAAACAGCTCAGATGGCTTTCCGCAGTTTTGCAGATGAAAACTACCTAGTAGCTGTCCAGGTAGGAACACTTGTGGATGCCTGTGGACAAACTGAGCAGCTCATGTCCTGTGAGCTAAAGCACATTTTTTTCTGCTAAACCTTCCATCCCTGTGGTGACATAGGCATTTGAGTTATGGTAGCTGACAACTAGCATTTGTTGGGGGTATTGCATGGCCCAGACAGATACTGTTTTTTGCATTAATGTATTTAATCATCATCATGAAGTAGGTGCATAAGGCAGCTGATATTTAAGGAATGAGTAATAAAATTGCCTAGGGCCACCTTCTGTTGAGTGCCATGTGTTACAAGGTTGCGCCTTAAGAACTAATCAATGGAGGAAACAAGTTTTATGGCATGGCTGATTCTCAGGAAGTGGAGTTAATGGTAATGAGTTCGGCAAGCTCATTTGTCTTCCTGTTAGGAATAAGCTGCACACAGGAGACATGAGGTGCTGCCAGAAGGGTATGGGTAGCATTGCTTTGCTGCAGCAGCTATCCTTCCCCAAGCCTGGATTTGAAATATCTAGAGGGCACTTACAGAAATTGATAGCAAAGAACCCTATGACGTCTGTGGTGGAGGCTAAATGCAAGAATACACCGGTTGTGAGGATGACACAGGACGTTGCTTCATCCTGTAGGTACAGGTTCCATGCTTGAACTCCACAGCAAGCTTCCTAGCTCTAGGTTCAGCGACCTGGATGAGGATCTGTGTCACATTCACTAGCCATTTGCATCCCAACCTAAGAGTATGTCCTTTCCACCACTGTCCCAGAACATCTCCCAGCTGAACTCCTTTGATGTGGCAATATAGTCTAAGTCTAGCTAGACAGCTTTCAGGAAAAGGAGTTGACTGGTAAGTCCTCCAAGGTCATGTAGGCAAGCAACATTTAATACCAGATTTTGGTGATTTCTGTAGTTTGTGGGCACACTGTCTGGAACTGAACATTTCTGTAGTGTTGGTCCTATAAAAGTACACTGTTTTCCCACATTCATATACAAAAGAAAAAGCAAACATCTGCCAGAAAAGAAGCTACAAGTATTCCTTTGCAAGCACATTAAAAGGACTATCCAGCCCTCCAACTGAGAACCTGAAGGCTACTGTTATGAGCAAAAACTGACACACTGCTTTTCAGAAAACAAGATTTGCTTTAATACTAATCCTCACTATCAGAAGAATCTGGGCAGAGACCAAAGCCTAAGCCAATCTGTACATGTAAAAATAAAGTAAAAACAAAAGCAAAACAACAACAAAAAGCATTATAGTATAGCTTTAGCTTTTTGGTAGTGTTTATTCATAAATATTTATTTTATTTGATACTGTTTTATGGGTGTTTCCCATACTTCATTGCTAGTGCACAAAAATAGACATTAGTTTTGGTATTAACTAGTTCCCTTGTAGATTTGCTGAACTTACTAATGTGTTTTGTTTTATGAAGACATTAGCATTTCTACAGATAAGATCATGTTATCTATAAACAAAGACTATTTTACTTCATAATTTTTTTCACTCAGACACACTTTATTTTTTCCTAATTTCTGTGGCCTGAATTTTCATTAGTATGAAAAATAAAAATGGAAAATTGGGTATTCTTTATCACTTTTTTGCAGGGACATCTTCAGTAATTCACTATTGAATATATTACTGAGGGATTTGCATATATGTCCTTCATTGTATTGAGATGATATTCTTTTATGTCAAATTTTTTACTTTTATAATGAAAGGAAGAGTGTGTTTTGTTTTCATTTTTAAGATAGAATATTCTATGTAGTTCAAGCTGATTTTAAACTCACTATATAGCCCAGGCTAACTTTAAACGCAATGACAACTCTCCTGTCTCAGCCTCCTGAGTGCAGACATATCCAGCGCTGAATGCTTGCGTTCTCTTTAATTCAATAAAGATTAAATTAATGAGAGAAAAGGAACGTCTTTTTTTTTTTTTTTTTGTCTTTTTGAGACAGGGTCTTGCTATGCAGTTGAGGCTGACCTTGAGCTCACTTTTGTAGCCCAGGCTGGTCTCAAACTCGCACCGATCCTCCTGCCTCCATCTCCCGAGTGCTGGGATTACAGGCATGAGCCACCACGCCCGGCCTATCATAGGGACGTCTTTTTGTGTTTTGTTTATTTGTTTGTTTAAAATAGTGTCTCCCTAAGCAGTTCAAGTTAGCATTGAACTTACTATGTAGCTGGGGCCAGCCTCCAACTCAGGGATCTACTTGCCTCTGCCTCCTTAATGCTGGGAAAAGAGGTATGAGGCATCATACCTGGCCAAAGTAGAAGTCAAATGTCCAACATTCTTTTTTTCAAATCTCTTTGCTTTTTATTTATATGAATATTGCTACACATTTAAAAGGTATTCTGTGATAATTACATAAATACATATTTGCTTGCATAATTATTTCTTTATGATGTCAAACTTTAAACATCCATCTATTTCTTCATATAACACAATAAAATTTTAACAATAGCCACACTACAATGCTGCATAATATTTGAATAAAATCCCCTTATGTAAATATATCAAATATTCATAATCCAAGTTATCATTGTCTGTATCCTATACTTCCCCTGTGGTATTCAGTCTTCTACTCTACTTTAATGCAGGCACCTTTTTAAGCTTATGTATAAGAGCAAGAACATGCAGTATGAATTGTTCCTAGCTTTTTGCATTTAACATGCTGTTCTCCACTCCAACTGATTTTCCCACAAATGTCAGTATTTAGTGTTTTTTATATAGCTGAGTTCTTTTTTTTTTTTTTTGTCTTTTTGAGATGAGTTCTAATGTGTAGCTAAATACCACTTTTTCCTTGCTTATTCATTTGCTAATGGATACCTCTGATGCCTTCATATTCTACATACTATATGTGCATTCAAAATAAATGTCAATGCAGGTGTTTTTGCTCTGCTGATTTCATTTTATTTTAACGTACACACAGAAGTGGGAGAATGTGTCATGCTATTTGTTTTTCTTTGAGAAACTTCCTTAATATTTTCTATAATGATTGTAATAATTCGCATTCATGGCATCCATGAAAAGTAGCCTTTTCTCTAACTCCTTGACAGCATTGTTTCTTACTATATTTTCATGATACATATCCCAACTCAGGAGAAATATGTATTGCACTGTAGTTTTACATTGGGTTTCCCTGAAGACAAGTGATGTTGAACATTTTTTGATATGCCAATTGACAACTTGTATATTTTCTTTTGAAAAAATATTTTAACTGCTTTCATTAAAGTGTTTATCTTAGTTTCCAAAAATTCCTTGAATGAAATATATATATATATATATATATATATATATATATATAGCACTATATGTGTTAAAACATGCAAGCTCTAATTTTATAATTTTGAAAATATTGAAATTTTAATAAAATATTAGAGAATGTTATACTTTATTGCCAATATATTACAAATCTCATTTTATTAAAAATTCTGTTGAAAGATTCCTCTTTTTGGTCATTCTCTCACTTTAGGATGTATAATCAAATAAGTAGACTCTAATATTTTTACTAATCTTACTAACATGCTTCAGGAATTATTACATAGAGCATTAATTCTCAAGCTTAACATGAATTTTATTCACATATACAAAATAAATTAATTCACTTCCTCAAATTAAACCTAGAAATGTCTATTTAGATCACTTTTAATATTAAATTATTTTAGCTTTCTTTTTATGAAAATATGAGTCAAGCCTAAGTCATAAAGATTTTTTTTACTGTGTGATATTTTCTCCACCCAATGCAGTCTTCATATAGAAAGAACTAAGTTGGCTCCCATACTGAAACCTTATATATGTTTGAGATTTTTATTTGTCAATACATTGTTCTTACAGTAAGGAAGAACAATATATTCCTAAGTCCTCTTTTTGTCTACTCATGCTGGCATATTATTATCAACTATAAATAATTATAGGTGATTAAATGTGCTTAGAATGAAAGTTGTCTATTATTCTTACCTAATTCTAAGTGTATCTCCCATCAAAATTCTAACGAGGCCTGACTCTGCTTAGCTTCAGAGATCACACGACATCAGGCGTGTTCACGGTGGTACGACCATTTACATGATAGGGCATACCTGTAATCCCAGCATTCAGGAGGCTGAGGCAGGGGAAATGATGATAGTTTGAGATAGGACTGGCCTACAAAGTTAGCTCCAGGCCACGCTGAGCTGCATAGTGAGACCTCAATTTAAAAAGACAAAAAATAATGCATCTCAGATTTTAAAATATTTAAATATGATTCACTTAACTACATTAGAATTTGATTCAGGACTTTCAGTGCATTTTAATATATTAATCAGATTTGCATAAACTACAAACTTGCCTTTAATATATAAAAATGCAAAAAATATTCTATATCTAATGTTTTCACTCCTAAGCCTTCTCAAATTAAAAAGTAAAATGAACATAAAGTGATGAGTGAAGTTATTAACCGTCTCCATACTAAAATTCTAGTTAGCCATAAGACTACTCAAATTCACTTATTTCAAAGGATTTAAACGTTACTCACCATTAATCAGCTTTTTACACTATAGTTTTTTTTTTATCTGTGTTGTAATGACTCCCAAATTTTTGGTAAATGTAGAATTTAAAAATTTAAATATACAATTTCTATAGAATATCAGAAAAATATAAATCAGCTAGAGTACAATAATTTAGATGGTTACACTAACAAATGGAAATGCTAATTAATGTTAGTGTTGAGATTGGGGATATTATTCTTTTATATTTATGATTTTATTTTAATATGCCACTTTCAAGAGATATTACACCTTATTGGAAGCCTGAGTCTCTACTCAGTACATGCTTCCATATAATGGCTTAAAATAGACAAATCATGCTGAAATTCATGATTATATTAAATACATTTTTCTTGACATGTTTATTTCACCTGTGGATATTAATTTTGAATGTTGTATTGATTCTGTAGCTTTTGTCACTTTAACAGAGTTTTTGCAAGCGTGATTAGAAAAGCATCCCAACAGTTTCATCGTTTCATAGAACTAAGTCCCATGAAAAGACATTTGATGTTTCTCATAATTAGAACTTTAGTTTTACTGGAGAATAAAAAAAGAAAAAAGAGCTCTGTCTACTATCTGGGGACAATGTTACCATTATGCTGGGGATTGGTGGAGTAAGAATAAAGATCAAACACAACGTAGTCGTGGCCCTGTGTGTTATTTGATCATGTGATCTATTAGCACAGGACGTGGAGGCCAGTACAATTGTTAACTTTGCCTTTTCAATGCACCCAGGAAAATATGAGACCTTTCATTTTCTTCCCAGAATAAAAATGATTTAGGAATTTTTTGTTTGCTTGCTTGTTTGTTTTTCTTTTTAATGCTCTCTTTCTGCCCTGGCCATAAACACTTTTTATGACTTTGTGAAAAGCAGCCTAAATATTTAAAACATAATAAATATATATTCTTCAAGAAAAATCTAAAATGAATATCCCGGGTGTGCGCTTGTGCGTGAGCACGCGTGCGTGTATGTGAGGCGCGGGGGGGGGGGGGCGTTAATATCTTGGCATTGGCACAGGCAAGCGGGAAGTTACTCAGCACGGTGTTCTGGGTTTTATCACGCCCCGCCCGCCTTCCTTCAACCCCCAGGTACAGACCCTTCGTCTCTAGGTTGATCTGTCCTTCAGAAAGCGACCCTTGCCCATCAATCCCCACTGGGCCTGCCAGCCGCGCCTCTTCTCTGCTGACTCCGCCCTGCGTCTGTGGGGACCCGCCTCTCGTCTGAGCTGACCCTCTGCGCGTCTGCCAGTCAGTCCCTCCGGACCTGCCTCCAGGCTACAGAAATCAGCGCGCCTCACTTGGTCCGTACCCAGTGGGCATCTTGGGTATCTGGGCGGTCCCCGGTTCCCCGCGAGTCTGTGCTTCTGTTTCTCTGTCTCATCCGCTGCCTGCAGCCTGCCTGCTGTCCCAGCACACCAAGTGTCCAGTGTACCCTCTCGCTGACGCTGAGTGCAGAGCGGCCTTTTAGTAAGTTGGGAGCCCTCCGGGGAGCGGCCAGGCAGCCGGAGGAGGAATACAATCTGGGTTCTGCCCTTGTTGATACAATTACTTAGACCAACAGGAGCTTGAGGCCTATATTTATGAAAATAAAGAAAGAAAACAGAACGAAAAGCAAAAAGAAAAGAAAGGAAAGGAAAGAAAAGAAAAGGAAAAAAAAAAGGTCGTGAGGCCTCAACAATGCCAGATAGATGTAGGGAGGCAGCCAGCTGCTTGGTGATTTCATAAAATAAACGGGGTAAGAGTAATTGCATACCTAATACAGCTTTTTGAAACTGGTTTAAAATCTGAACGGGTTAAATTTTAAGTCCCTTTAAGGAGAACATATTCGTTGTGGGGTGCCTTTATGTCTAATGCGTTTGTTCTGAGCCTGCTGACCAGCTGTTTCTGAACTTCATTTTCTCAGCCTCAACAGTGATTCTGGGTCTCCTTTTAGCTTGCCCTCGCCTGCATTGGTTTTTTTCTATTCCTGAACAGCTTTTTGGCCCATAGATTAGAGAAAGCAGCCTTGTTCTCTCCTCCAAAAGCCTTCTGCGTTCAGAAAGATGGGGAGTGGGGAGCCTAATTCTGCAGGCAAGAAAAAGAAGTACCTCAAGGCTGCCCTATATGTGGGTGACTTGGATCCAGATGTCACTGAGGACATGCTCTATAAGAAATTCAGGCCTGCAGGCCCTCTGCGCTTCACCAGAATCTGCCGTGACCCAGTGACCCACAGTCCCCTAGGCTATGGCTACGTTAACTTCCGCTTTCCTGCGGATGCCGAGTGGGCCCTAAACACCATGAATTTTGACATGATTAACGGCAAGCCCTTCCGCCTCATGTGGTCACAGCCAGATGACCGTTTAAGAAAGTCTGGAGTTGGAAATATATTCATCAAAAACCTGGACAAATCCATAGATAACAGGGGTCTGTTTTATTTATTTTCTGCTTTTGGAAACATTCTCTCCTGTAAAGTTGTATGTGATGACAATGGCTCTAAGGGTTATGCGTATGTGCATTTTGACAGCCTCGCTGCTGCCAATAGGGCTATTTGGCACATGAATGGAGTGCAGCTCAACAACCGCCAAATGTATGTTGGCAGATTCAAATTCCCTGAAGAGCGAGCAGCTGAAGTCAGAACCAGGGATAAAGCAACTTTTACCAATGTTTTCGTTAAAAACCTTGGAGATGACATGAATGATGAAAAACTGAAGGAAATTTTCAGTGAATATGGACAAACTGAGAGTGTTAAGGTAGTACGTGATGCTAGTGGGAAATCTAAAGGGTTTGGATTTGTGAGATATGATACCCACGAGGCTGCTCAAAAGGCTGTGTTAGACCTTCATGGAAAGTCAATGGATGGGAAAGTTCTATATGTAGGAAGAGCACAGAAGAAAATCGAACGCTTGGCTGAATTAAGGAGGAGGTTTGAAAGGCTGAGATTGAAAGAAAAAAGTCGGCCTCCAGGCGTGCCTGTATATATTAAGAACCTTGATGAAACCATAGATGATGAAAAACTGAAGGAGGAATTTTCTTCATTTGGATCAATTAGCAGAGCCAAAGTGATGCTGGAAGTGGGGCAAGGGAAAGGGTTTGGTGTCATCTGCTTCTCTTCCTTTGAAGAAGCCACCAAAGCAGTGGATGAGATGAATGGTCGCTTAATGGGCTCCAAACCCCTGCATGTCACTCTCGGTCAGGCTAGGTACAGGTGGTGAGAATCACAATACTCAATTCTTTTCAGCTTTGCCTGACATTACTTATAGTTTGGCTCCCTTTGTAATAAGGAGTTATTTTGTGCCAATTAAAAAGTGTTATTTTTTAAGTGAATACTTTCTTTTAAAAACAGACTAGATAATCTTGTTTATGTAAGTGAAGAACATAATTTCTAATTGTAAAAGTCATTTTGTACTATTTTTTGATATAATATCCTTGGAGATATGTAGAATAAAATTTATTGCTCCACACATTTTCCAGAAGAGTCAAGGTGAGAAAATTGGTTGAATATATTTCCCTCCTTATTTATTTAAAAAAAACATTCCATTTAATTTTCTCCTTGTAAATTGTCTTAGCAAGATCTTGCTAAATGTATCACAGCAAAAATCTTGAACTTGTTTTTTCAAGATATTAATAGGGCAGGAAAAATGTATTTGATCAATATAGAATCTGTGCATAATTTTACTTTAAATTATTGTTTTAAAATTATGAATGTTCTTTGTAAAAGATGCGAAGTTTCCTTTTTTATGTATTTTCCATGTAAAATATATTGTGAGCATATTACAGAGTTTTTAGTGGTATTGATCAGTGTTGGGATTTGTTTTTTTAGCTTCATGCCCAATTTTTTCATCTGTATCTTAAAAAATTAACACTTCAGGCAGTTGCTATTTAAAGCTACACAAACTTTCATGAGAGACTTGAGAACACTATGGACAATTCTTATCACTCATTTTTCTGGAATCTCTAGTGCCTGTACTTAGATGATGTTAAATTAACAATAAAAGTGAGTAACTGCACTAACTTGCCTTTATTGCAGATAATATTTTACCTTCAGCCTCAATCAAGTGTCACTGTACAAGTTAAATAATTCATAGAATGATATTGAGAAATTATATTAAAACATATCTATTAAACTTCCTATCTCTTGTAAATTCTTGGAAGTATCTATTTTATCACATAGAGGGATATTTGAAAGTTAGAAAAAAACTTCATGTATTGTTTAAATCTTATACTACCATTATATGAGAACTATGGACTAAGTCCTCTTTATATTTGGGATACTAGGAAACTCTCACACACAAAAAAGTCAACTTGGTAGTGCAATTACATGCCATACCTTGAAATTTCACCTGCCATTTCATATTCTCTTCACTGTCTGATTTCCATCCATATTACACATATATTTTGTCATTTGTATACTGCCTTTTAAAATATATATGTGTTGACATACATTTATGAAGTAGAGAAATGCTTAATTTGTATAACATTTGCCAATTACTGTAAAATATATGATATATTCATAAAAGAGATCCAACCACAAAAACATTTTGCTTCTCTTGTCAGGTTTTGTATTACATATAAACATTTTCTTATATTGTAAATATGTAATATCATTAACACCTTTGCTAGTTTGTTTACATATTTGGTACAGGGTCTTATAGCACTCCTCCTATTTTTAGTTGTCCCAGTTCTGAGATTATAGGCGTGTTCCACCATGCCTACTCTTAGACTTTGAACTATAAAATAAAGATAACTAGATGGTTCTATGTATTGTGGTGCCTCAGTATATGAGCTAATGTGTTTCATGATTTTGGAAAAGATGGCCACGTTTGTATCTGTGCAGGAAAGATGGCTCTTTTTGTGGTTGTCACCAGATGTAAAGTGCAAAATAAAACAAACTTTTCTCAAATATTTTTCATTGGATGCATGTTCATCATAAAAAATGTACACAGTACAAAATGAAGCAAGATTATTAAAATTCAAAAAGATCACTATTGTCAGACTTGGTAGCACATACCTGCAATCACAGCAATTAGGTGGCAAAGGCAGGAGGATTGCCAGCCTGGTCTAAACGGTGAGTTCAAGGCAAGCTTGAATTACATAACAAGACACTGGCTTAAAAAGTTCATTTTACTGATGGGTATAACATTCCATACATTTCTAAGAATATCCACAATTTAAAAAATCCTACATGTATTATTTTGTTTTATATTTTTAATTTGAAAAGAGCCATAACTATCCTTTAATGACACTAAATATCAATCAACATTAATATTTTAGGGCCTGTATATAATCCATTTTTAAATGTACTAGAATATAATAACTTGCTACTGAATAAAATTTATATATATATATTTATTAATATTTATATTATAAGCACACTGTGATGAATATTTCCTTCTTGTATGTGAGGTTAAAAAAAGCTATTTACATAATATGTAAGCTTAAATTCAATGAAAAAATGAAACTTCGCTATGTTTATATATACATAAAAATTTGGAACACTCGTAATATATATTCTGTGTAAATTATCATTAGAAAATCTAAAATAACAGGTGGTTTTTAGGTTTTAAATCATTTTGATTGTAAAAACTTATGGAAACTATGAAACTTGAAGCAAAATTTAAAATAATATATCAGTAATTATTTACCAGGTATATTCTCTATTTCTTATTATTCATTACTAGTTTTTATTTAAATTTGTAAATCTCAAGTGTCATTGTTAGCTTGCTTCTTTTAAAAATGGTTTTATTTAGTATGAGTCTAGAAAGATGTCAAAAACTAAAAATCATCAAATGTATGCATTTAATAGCTATTTCTGGAATTATGTAAATATTTCATTTATTGCTCTTTTCCAAATGTCAGCCAACATGAAGGATGGAAGACATTAAAATATGTGTAAAGATATGAAAATATGCATGATAAGGTCATACTAAACAATGAAAAGGTTCTAAATTCCATTTTCAAATATCACTTGGAAAATATCAATGAAAAAGGATATTTTAACAAAGATATTTGGGCAGTATCTCAATCTTAGATGTTTCATTTTTGACTATGCTTAATGAAAGGAATTAAACCCTCCAAAAAGCCAAATCAAGACAAGGGATTGAAAAAATATTGTTCATCATTGCTTTGTGAAATTTAATTTGTAAAAAATATACTTCCTGTGATCAGGATAAGAATGAGTTAGCTAATACACATTTTGTTTTGTTCTGCCTAAATGTTCAGAGTAGTAACTTGTACAAAATTTAAATTTGACTATGGTGAAGAAAATTAAGAACATTGCTTTGTGATGGTAAACTGTCACATTTAAAGTTATTAGAGAGAGACATTTTGTTTAGGAAGTTTCACATATTTTGTTGCCTATCTGGTGATATCAATAATCAAGGAAAAAATACAGTATTATATGTGTAAGCAATGTTCGATCCCAGTAGGAGAAAAGAAGCAATATTGGTTTTTAAGGATAAATTTAAAAATTGTGAGAATGCCGTCTTACCTATAAATGATCAGTTTTAGGAAAAAAATACAAATGTTCCCAGAACTTTTAATAATATCTGAATGCACAAATACTTCTTGAATGAATGCATTCATAATGTGTTACATGCATTCATTTGCTTTTTATCCAGTTCTTTTCTAAATATTTAATGAGATAAATGAATCGTCACAGAATAAGCCATTTGTATTAAATATCCTTTTATGAAAAAATATACCTAGTTATGTACTCATACTAAGAATGTTAATGTTTTCTCAGTGTTTGGCATGATCTCCTACTGTTTTTACATTTTATTTAAACTTCATTGGTGGATCTTCCTTTAAGTACAAAGCTTCTACTAATTAGCACATCTTAAATAAAAGTAAATTTGTGGACAAACATTTTTTATAAGCTAATGGCATGCTCTTTAAAGACAAATACTCTTCTAGTATCTGGCTTCTTAAGATATTAGCACTTGCTCATGTGAAATGAATTCATTCTTCTATATTTTATTTTATTTTATTTTACTTTTTTGTGGGACTGGGGTTCAAACTCACGACCTTGCACTTGCCCAACAGGCACTTCTGCCTCGGAGCTATCTCCCCAGTTCCCCATTCCTCTATATTTTAAAGTTTTATTTAGTGTCCATGCATTGTAATAAAACAAATGGGTCCTCGATGCCTCAAGAGGGTTAGTGTATTTCACTTGGTTACAGAGGATCATAGTTAATACTAAGATATAGTGTAGCTACCACTGTGAACATGAGAAGAAAAACTCCTAACATAAAATATTAAAGATTAAATTCTTATAAATTCAAAAACAAAATTATATGCCAAATAAAACCCTCACAAGTTAAAGTAAATCTTTTTAAATTAATTAATTAATTAATTATTTTCTTGTTTCAGAACTTTTGTTCGTTTATTTATTTTTATGGACAGCTCAGCCTGCCCTCAGGGCAGGGCTGGTGCAGCATGTGGTGCCGGGGATCGAACTGCAGTCCCTGTAGCCGCCAAAGCTTTCCTAAGCAGGCGCTTTTGACCACTGAGCCATCCTGCCGGGCCCTAAAGCAAATCTTAAAATAGCAATGTTAGACAAAAATTTTGCTCACTAAATCTCATCAAAATTTGAGATCGTAGAGAGGCCATGGTGACAGCTCAGTGGACTAAGTGCTTGCCTTGCATTTGCAAGGTCCTGAGTTTAACCCCTTGTACCACATCCCCCCAAAATTTTTCAGATCTTTATCATTAGCTTTATTATATATTTGGCACATCGTGCTTTAGAGAGGACTTTAAAGAAGAAATCAGTGTTATATTGTGTAGCATGATTTCCTCAGACATTAAGTGAACTTATTTTTTTTGGTAAAGAACTAACCATTGAGCGAAACATCAGATAATAGCAACATTTGAATAACAAAATAAACCTTTAACATAGAATAAATAATTTTGCATCTTCTGGGAATAGATCTGAAACTTCTAAAGGGATAAGTTATGCTTCACAATTTTAATGTGACACACAATTTCAATGTGACACACAACCTCATCCTACAGTACAGGACCGTATTCAAAATGTACAGTTAAGGTAAATTACAGAATGACAAAACATACTTTTAAGTCATCATCTTTTTTTGAAGACATTGTGTAATACAAATCTCTGAATAGAACACATACAGGGAGAAATTTGCAAACGTATCTTTTTAGTGTCACATGAATCAAAACAATTTTATTTCACAAAGATCTATTATATTTTAATGTTTCTAAAGGAATAAATAACATATAATAGATTTTTTGACACATGAGAACTTTATATTTTTGTGGAGACTAACAAAACAATTGAAATCAAGATAAAAATTTGTTCATTAATGAAAAAGTAAAAGAAAATAATTCAGCCAGGGAGATAGATCAGTGGCTAAAGCACCTGAACATCAAGCAAGCTCCTGAGTTCAATCCCATGTAAAAAATAAATAAATAAATTTTGTTTTTTAAAGAGCAGGAGATTTCTAAATAACTCAAAAAAAAAGTATAGAAATAAGTAATAATGTAAAGGTTATAACTATAAATGAATAATAGAAAGACATTATTTACATCCTTCTGTATCTTATGGAAGGCAGAAGACCAAAAACATTTCTAATTGAGTTTGGACAGGTATTCTCATCTTTTATGTGTCTACTACAGTGATCCTAATTCTCAGAAACATTTATTTTGTAACTACTTTCCTTCGTGCTAATCCACCATCTACTAACTGTGTTTTATTCGCATCAATTTAACCTCACTTCTACTATTACAAAGTTTTTGTAACACTCACTTCAAAAATATATTTGTAGGTACTAGATATGCATACATATAACATTTGCAACTTTGCTGACGAAAAGTTTTGATGTTTCTGTATTCAGTCACATTACATGATTGGAATCAGATCTCTTTAGAAATATATATATATATATATATATATAATATATATATTTATGTTTTATATATATGTATATAATGTAACATGAATGCTAAAACATTACAGCAGACTCCTAGTATATAAAGAGGTGACCAAGTTTTCTCAAGTAGCAACATTTGCACTTAAATTATTATGGAGGTTTTATTTGTCTTATGGATACATAACTCAATAATATGAACACTTTCAAAGAATAAAGTTGTTTAGGAAGATACAATAATTTGAAACATTGATTATACTTCGTAGTAAGCAAAAAAAATTCATGAATGAATAAAATCATTTTAAACAAGGGCTGTTTATTAAAGCTCCAATGTTAAAGTGCATTAGCCAGGATGATTTTCTCAGATATGGTCATTTTCACCTCTTTTTGCATTGGATTGTATATGTATATATATATATATATATATATATATATATATATATATATATAATCATTTCTATACATGAGCATTATATACATATATATGATCATTTTGTGTATACAATCTCTTTTATTGCTCAAAGAAAAATCCCCTCAATATATTCTAGTGTGTTATATGAATTCAAAAATAGTTCCACATATTTTTCTTAAGGTAATTTTAACAAAAAATCACTTAGGCAGACTTTCTGACATAATTCACTGTTTGCATGGAATTTTGTCTCAATTATGGGTCAAAGATTTTAGAGTTATAACAAATGTTTTGATTACTGTTGGGCTGTACACATTTCAAGTATTACTGACTTTGTAGATGGATTAATTTTTCTTAACTCTCAAAGTCTATTCATCATATAGGTTGATGCATGAAAATTAAAAATGTTGCTAAATATATGAAACACTATGGAATCTCAGCAAATCAAACTTTAAGCTCACTGAACAATTAAAAATGCTATACTAAATAATTTTGTATTGAGTCTTTACTAAATAACAGGAATTTTGGATAAATTTAATATTAATATCTAGAAATGCTAAAAAAGGAAAGAGTCTCAGTGTCACATGTTTTTTTTTTTTTTTTGTCTTTTTGAGACAGGGTCTCGCTATGCAGTTGAGGCTGGCCTTGAGCTCACTTTTGTAGCCCAGGCTGGTCTCGAACTCGCACCAATCCTCCTGCCTCAGCCTCCCGAGTGCTGGGATTACAGGCGTGAGCCACCACGCCCGGCCAATGTCACATGTTAATTAATACATTATCTCACAGAGTAGTTAAATGTGATGACTGATGCAAAAGGGCAAATAAATAGGTCATAAAAATCTTTTATAACAACTCAGTAAGGAGAGTGTGTTCCTGTTGTACCAATCATGGAGACTGAACAGACACTCAGAATGGAGCAAAGAATAGAAATTGCATTCTTTAAAATGTGAATTTATGGTATCCTACTGAAATATTCCTAAATAATGCGAGTGTTGAAGTTGTCACAGAAGATAGATTGTTTTCTAATTTCAAAGATAATACCTAAAATCTCCAAGATCTCATTGTATTCTGGAAGTTTTCTCTCAATAGTTTCTAACTTCTAGTAATAAAAACTATATTTTAACAGTGTTTTATAAAGTTCCTTTTCTTTTATTGTTTTATGCAGATATCCCCAAATCATGTCTTTCCATAGTGCAATGGCAAATTTCTTTCTTTCTTTCTTTCTTTCTTTCTTTCTTTCTTTCTTTCTTTCTTTCTTTCTTTCTTTCTTTCTTTCTTTCTTTCTTTTTGTCTTTTTGAGACAGTGTCTCGCTATACAGTTCAGACTAGCCTTGAACTCACTTTTGTAGCCCAGGCTTGTCTCAAACTCACACCAATCCTCCTTCCTCAGCCTCCAAAGTGCTGCTGGGATTACACGCATTCACCAACACACAGGGTGTATATATTGGGTTTTTTGTTTGTTTGTTTGTTTGTTTTCCCGTGGTACTGGGGATTGAACTCAGTACTCTGTGCTTGCCAGGCAAGTGCTTAATCCACGAACATATCTCCCCAGTCTCTTAATTTCTAAACTTACTAATGTATCAAAAGTACCTAGGATATATAAAAATTTCTAAATTTACATGACAAAGTGGAGATCATTGCTAATTTCAGTAAAGTTAATTATTTGTATTTGTAAGAGAAGTAGACATATAATTTTATAAACATATGAATGGGTTGGCAGATGCATCTAGTATACATACATTCATAATATAAAAAAGTAAGATGACATGAAAATGGATGCAAAATCAAATATATAGGACATATTGAAAAAAAAAAATAGGTCCTCTATCGTGTGGGCTCAAATTGATAACCACATGCATCCAAGGCCAAAATCCAGACCTTGCTATTCATGAAGTTTGTATTATAAGGAATGATGTTTAAACAAATGATGACTGGTGGAAAGTGTCTCTTGTGGTCCCAAGGGCAATTCACTCAAGAGATATATTTATGATAAAGTGACATGTACCAGTGTGTTGATAGAGAAAGTCTAGGTAACATTTACAGTCATAAACCACATAAAATATTTTTATCAATGGCAATGATATAGCAACTGTCCCCTAGGATTGCATTACTGAATGATTTTGTAGCAGTTTTACTTTTCATAAGCGTGCAATATGATATCCATAGAATTCCAAAGTAGCGTAACAATGCTCTTCTTAGAACACAGGTTTCTTGGTAAACTATATAAACATATAGTTGAAAAGCAGTTTTGAAGCTTCCTCAATGATTGCCATTACTCTGCTTCTCAAAATTTGATTTAAAATGTGTAAGAAATATTTGATGTGTCTTTTAATGTTAAAATTCCTAAGATTTATCATTAGCACACAAATCACACTATCAATGGAGATTATGGAGTAAAACACAATATATATATGTTTCTCAAAATTTATAAGAGATTCTTTTTTTTTGTCTTTTTGAGACAGGGTCTCGCTATGCAGTTGAGGCTGGCATTGAGCTCACTTTTGTAGCCCAGGCTGGTCTTGAACTCGCACCAATCCTCCTGCCTCAGCCTCCTGAGTGCTGGGAATACAGGCATGAGCCACCATGCCAGGCTATAAGAGATTCTTATCATCACATGTAAATATCTAAAACAGAAGTTATAAAGAGTTGTTGCTGTTGTTGTTGTAAAGGAGTAGATATCATATGTTTGAAGCTTTGTGACTAAAGAGGCAAGATCAATGATACTACTGTTCTTTTTTTTTCCGGGACCAGGGATTGACTTCAGGCCCTTTCCCTTGCTGGGAAAGCACTTGTTCTACTGAGCTATTTCCCTGGCCCGAGTTCAATGATAAAATTCTGACACCTAGGTGGCCAAAAAAAAAGTAACATAAATTTAACTTTGAGATAATTCACAATTTGACTATAATGATAATAATAAAATAATATATTTTATAATAAAACTGTATTTTTAGGAGTATGTGTTAATAAGATTTCAAACTCAGTGTTTTCAATTATCAGATCAATCACAAATGTGTAATGTTGTAACAAATGCTTTTTAGGTTTTGATTTAAAACAAGTGATAAGCAAGTTATAATGCTCCAATTCTTCTAGAACTTTATTTTAGCCTGCCCTGTCACAAATCACTGTAGCTGGGAAGCTTACAGATATTGAAAGGCTGAATACTTGATGACCACAGTTTATAGCAAAAGCAAAAGCATACCAACTGAAGTCCACTGGTGCCACAACAGCAGGCAGACTTCCACTATTTTTTCTCCTTTTGTTCCATTTTGCCTGCAAACATACTGGAAGATGTCATTCATAAACAAGGTCAACCTTCTCCTTTAAGATTCCCCCCAAATTGTTTATTCCTCTACCAATCCCATCTGGATATATTCCTAGAGACAAATGTAGAAATGAGCTTAACTAATTTCACCATCTCTCAATGAAATTGAAAACTAAGTTTAACTTAGCAGTCTTGAATAACTGACAATATATATTCTTCTACTTATCACTTAGGAATTCCCTTCAGTGATCAGAAAGAATCAATGAATGTCAAATTTTGAAAAAAAGAAATATATTACATACTGTTTTGGAGACTATTAGCCCCAAGCCAAGGCACTAGAACGATAATGAATTTCGTGCAGGCTTATTCTACACAGACTATGACTTCACATTAAATATTCACATGACAAAGAAGGTAAACAACCACCATCAGAGCTCTTTTCTAAAAGAAATTAGTAGCTGGGCATGGTGGCACACGCCTGTAATCCCAGAACTTGGGAGGCTGAGGCAGGAGGATTGGTGCAAGTTCGAGACCAGCCTGGGCTATAAAAGTGAGCACAAAGCCAGCTTCAACTGTATAGCGAGACCCTGTCTCAAAAAGACAAAAAAATAAATAAATAAATAAAAGGAATGAGTCTCATTCATGAAGGTTCCATTTCATGATCTAATAAACTCCAAAAAGTTGCCACATTCAAGAAATTTCATGTTTTGGTTGAAAATTTTAAAATGTGAACATTAGAGGTATGTAAATATTCAGATAGTAAGAATTATTTTAACTTACATTGGTATTTAAAACTACATTTACATACACTACCTAATAAAAAAAATCTCTTGTCTTGTCTAAACCTGTTTTTTCTGGTATCATTTCACAATTAGTAAATGTCAGCTTCTTTTCTAAACTTATGGCCAGAATATTTAAATTACTCAGATTCATATTTAATTAAACTCTCACAGTTTTTCTCTTTTTATTTATTTCTTATTAAAATTTCTTATTACTTTTAATAAGAAATAACAATAGGATAGCATCAAAACATGTTATTAGCACATTACCAATTATTGACACAGTGCATATTGTACTCATAGTAGTTATACAGAGCACATGATGTGGACATGATAAATTTTCTAGTCGATATTGGTAAGGAAAGGAAAGAAAAGAAAAAATTATTCCCTTTGAACTGAGAGGATATAGTTGTATACATAGTCCAATCTTCCATAATTGGACTGGATTACCAGTGAAACTGGCAAAGTTGCAGGCTGTTGATTTAAACCTCTTATAACTCATCATACTAATTTAGCTTTACATTTTATGCCTCGTAATTAAGATTTTCTGCTGGAGGATCAAAGGCAAGTTAAAGCAAGACCTGTATAACAAAACATTCATCTTTTGTGTCTTCCAAGGTCAAATTCCCTCAAGATTAACTTTGGAACCATGTACAGTGCTTTGTAGAACTGTTGTCAGTGTCAGTCTTCAGGACGAATCACGGCCATTACTTGACCAATTTGCTTTCTGTGAAAGCCTGAGAGAATTTTTTTTTCTGGGTGACTCTCCTTAGACACACTATGGTGAATTTATCTCTTTCCTCTGAGGTCCCATAATCTCCTTGACGAAAATTTGGGACACCACTGAGTTATAGGATGTTACAGGAAAGGTTCTCTTATGTCTTGAGTCCTCACTGACCTTGAAGGGCTAAGACCAAATGTTGGCTAATTTTTGTAGCCATTCTTTTCTGAAATTCTTGGTCCGTTACCTCAACCCTCCAGCAGCGAAACTTCGTGATACTATTACTCTATAACATAGGTAGTTGATCTTAACATCACTGTCTTTCTGAATAGTAAACATCTTAGACTTAGCTTGAGATTGGTATTTTCTATCAATCATTGATATTCTAATAAATCTCTATAGAATGTGACAAAAGCAGTTACACATCTTTACACAGATATTTAGAAATCCAAGGATATACAAAATTGTAGCCAGTCAAACCTATGGAATTTTGCCCAGTCTCTTACTCTCAATTAATATACTTTCTGTTGTTAACCAACCATTTACTTGAGAGAGAGTATAGCAGTAACTGAGTTTACATTAGAAGCAGACCAGAATGACAGGCATTCCAAGCATAGTTTTAGTGATGCACATTGGTATCATCAATGTGAAAAACATTTTGAGGGTTCTTTGGACCAATATCTGATTCATCTTGTACACATAAGTGCATAGTTTTTCTCCTGCTATGTTTCCTCTCTTTTCTGCTTCCAGTCACTTCATTGTTTAATCCATAGGTCTTTGGTTTCCATTCAGCTGTGTTACACATTTCCATTTTTATTTCTTCTTTAGAGTACTTACACTAGGGAAACTATACAATATTTACACATGTAGGACTGGTTTATTTGACTCATGAGTATATGTTAAATATGCATCCACTTTTATATGAAGTCTTCCAGTTTATCATTCTTTATAGCTGTGTATTACTCCATTGTATAAAAATACTACGTCGTTTTCAACCAGTCTTCATATGATGGGCATTTTGGTTGTTTCCAAGATTTGGCTAATGTGAATTGGGGTGCTATAAACATAGGTGCACAGATATTGCTATGGTATGATGTTGTCATTTCTGAGAAAATTTCCAATAGGACTGAAAATCCCATTCAATCCAGCTAAAATCTCATATTTAATCTGTCTGAAAATTATATAGGTTTTCATAATATAGTCGTAATAAACTTTAGTTTTTACATTTTTTATATATTTGTATTACATAATGGTTACATTCATTGTAGACATGTGGTACATGTACATGATATTCTTTATTTCTGCTTCTTCCATTTTCCTTCCACTTTTACACTTCCCCCTGCCTTCTGCACCTCTTTATGTATACGTAATAATTATATTCCTCTTAGAGAGATATCATATATATACAACTGTTCACAAGCTCATATCCTTTTTAAGAATTATTGTTATCTCTGCTACAAAGAGCTTAGTCTTTATTCATTATTCATTATTATTAGCAAATAGTTAACACAATATAACATTATTCATAAAAGACATTTATTTTGTTCACAGATTTGGAATATCTGAACTTAATCTCTGGTCTTGGACTAACAAAGGATACCATTATAGTGAGAACTTATACAAGAATGAACAATCATATGGCCACATAGGTGGAAATTAAATGACTCAAGTTAAACTCACGTTATTATATTAACTTGATCTCAGAAAAACTCACTGTAATAAACCAGTATTCTTTTTCAAGTGCAACACCCACAATGATAAAAAGACCTTCATCTATCACTTGTTAAAAGTTCACAGTGTATTACTGCTTCCACTCTGGAAACAAATACACAGACATATGAATACTTGAAGAACAAATCACAAGTAAACCACAGCATCATGTAATTTAGCTTGGTTCTACAATATCCTATAACATCATCATGTCTCGCTTATGGTGCATTAAGTGTTCTTAGTAGATATTTCTCTAGCTCTTTTTCTTCCTATATTCTATGCTCCACACGAACTCCAAATGATCCGTAGTACATTATTAGATCTTATTACAACCCTGCTCAACTTTTCTAGAGGAAACCCATCTCAAAATCAATAAAATTGAAATTTATTACCTCCACATTTGAATTTCTTACTCGCTTTGTCTGTATCCTTGACTTCCTTACCATAGCCTTATTTCAACATTGTCAGAAATATCAAAGTGTACTTTATCTCAATTTCTTTGCTTTGATACAGGAGAGATACAACTCCTAATCTTCTAAATGTCAGGTGTGCCAAGCTCATGTTCACTGAAATTGAAAAATGTATTCTAAAAGACAAAGATGGTTCACTGTAGGAAAGTTTTATTGAGTAATAACAATGGGGAGTAGAATAACGACTGGAAATGAGAAATAGGAATAGCTCCTGAGAGCTTACATCGCCCCAAGCGTGTTGCCACCAAGGCCCTCTCTCTGAGAATGCTTTACTGGGCAAAGTCACAAAATGGGTACCTCATTGGTCAAACTATAATCAACCAATAATATTTCAAGTGGAGCCACTTAGCTAACATTGTTCTGATAGGGAAGTAGGACACAAAGCAGAGTCATAGAGATGATATCATAAATCTCAGTTGATAATCTGCAGTCCTAGTCTAATCTGTAGTCTTAGACTAAGTACTTTAATTTTAGTCCTAGTCCTAGTGTTAGTCCTAGTCTTCCTCTTAGTTTTAGTCTTAGCGGATGAGAGAGAATGGCCTACTCCTAGCGAGGTAATGCTTTATTTCTATGTGAAATCCGACAATGGTGATACGAACCACAATATGATTATAAGCTTTCATGCATCCTTTGGTGAAGTATGTAAATTTGCCCATTGTGACATTAATCTCCAGGTCTTACCTTCTTTAGAGGTAACTCTAACCACAGATTTTATGTATTCTCATCCTTTAGACTGACTTGCTTGAGAAGCTAGTTAATTTTTAATTGTATGTGCATTTTTTATTGTTTAAATTTAACACGGGTTATATTACATATTTTCATCATCAGATCAGTTTAGATTAATACATATAGGTATATAAGATTGATCAAACAATTAAACATT
>PVJA010018784.1:0-39396 GCA_004027025.1 Myocastor coypus
GGCCCGAGACCAGCCAGGAGGATGGGCTCATCCTGCAAGTCTGGCCCGAGACCAGCCAGGAGGATGGGCTCATCCTGCATGTACGGCCCGAGACCAGCCAGGAGGATGGGCTCATCCCGCTCACCAGTTTGCCTGTCTTCTCCATCTTTGGTTGTTGTTGCTCCATGATACATATTCAGAGGAACAGAGGAGCAGATCTGTAAACTCACTTGCCTTACAGAGAAGACGTCACTGAGACTCAAGTCTAGACTATAACTAAGGCTTCCCCAGGAATTCACGCCATGAACCCCTACTGCACAAGCTACGGTCACAAAGCTCTCCGACTGAACTCACAACATCCCCTCCACGTGGACGCCTTCCTAGACTCTCCCTCTCCAACCGTAGCCAGGTGACGAAACCCTCCCCATCTCTTTTCTCCACAGCCATTACTCAGGCATCTTTCGCTTGAGCGTGCACTTCTGGAAACCCCTCATTCCAGACTCCTTCCGCAGCCCGTTCTTTCCACATCAGTGAGGGTCCTCCTTCCAGTGAAGTCCTTCAGGCCGTGGCATTTGCAAGGACTCCAAGGTCTGTGGTGGGCTCAAGTAGCCTCTGGGCCCATGAATCACAGCTGTAGCAGCCTCCACAAGCCTGTGTCACTGCCAACACTGTGAGCGCCCCTTCTCAAGAAGCCCTGGACACACAGGGCACTCTGGGGCCCTCACTTCCGTGTGTAATACTAGGGACTGAACCCAAGGCCTTTGTCCAGACCTCATTCTCAGTCTTTAAGCAGAAAATGTGAGACAGACTCTTGCCACGCTGCCCAGGCTGAGCTCAAATGTGCCATCTTCCCGCCTCACTGTCCCAGAATGTGGGAATTACAGGCATGTACCACCACATCTTGCCTTTCTTGGTTCCAATTATATGGGTCGTCTTTGTGTGTGTGTGTGTGTGTGTGTGTGTGTGTGTGTGTGTGTGTGTGTGTTTTGTCTGTTTGGTTGGTTTTTATTTGTTTTTTTAGTTTTGCCATACTCCATTTTTTTACAACCTTTGACTCTGAATTTTTTTTCTGATTCTCACTGTAGCTCTTGGCCAAAAGCAGCCAGTGGTGCCCACGCCGCATCTGAGCATTGAACCATCTTGGCATTTCTTCCCTTATACCAAGGCGACCACTACCTGCAAGCCAACATTCAGAACATAGGAACAGCAGAACTACGACTAGGAAGCCAACCCAGCGTACAAGGTGAGACTGAATAGAGACTGAATCTCGAAAGAAAGTTTAAAAAACAGAAGGTCAGGGGTCGGGACACTAGCTCACAGGCATCAGTATCTACTTGGCAAGTGCAAGGTCCTGAGCTTGATTCCTGGTACAGAAGGGGAAAATGCATAAATAAAAGGCCAGGCACAGGGGAACATGTCCATACTGTGAACCCCTAAAGGAGGCCCTGCATTCAATCCCAAGGAACACAAACCCCCTTAACACAGACTTTTAAGGCACAGAGAAGTTGTAGACAAATTCTTGACCAGAGGATAACATGAACTGCCTCTAGTCCAATTTCCAAAAGAAACCTCTGTTACAACTACAACATGATGACTCAGCTTCTGCTGTCCACTTTCCTCTGAGCTCTTTGGTCTTGTGAGCTCCAAATCATATCATACATTAAGCTTGGTTTACAGCAATCTAGGGCTTTTCTAGCCCATATCTCCAGACCTCTCCAAACATCTAAGAACCAGCTGCAAAGGCCTCTGAGAAACATGGTCAGGTATAGTCACACCTCCGCATTGGTAACCACTGTTTCTAGGCTACTCTTTTTTATTTTTTTATTTTTTTTTTTTTGTCTTTTTGAGACAGGGTCTCGCTATGCAGTTCAGGCTAACCTTGAGCTCACTTTTGTAGCCCAGGCTGGTCTCGAACTCGCACTGATCCTCCTGCCTCAGCCTCCGGAGTGCTGGGATTACAGGCGTGAGCCACCACACCCGGCTTAGGCTACTTATTTGTCTATTACTAGAACAAAATACCCCGTGCCTTTACCTTGAAGGAGGACAGAATTCTTCTGGCTCACAGCTCCGGAAAGGCACTCACTCCATGGAAGCCATAAAGTAGAAAGAGACAAGATGAGCCACAGACAAGAGCACACATCCGGTCATGGCCCCAGGACCCGCCTCCTCCAACCAGGCCCCTCCTCCTGCCAGTAAATTCAGTGGATTAACCTACTCATGAGACTAGTGCTCTTAGGATCGGTCACTTTCCAAAAACCGCATGGCTGAACATGAGGCTTGGAGGCAAGTTGATGTCTAAGCCAGAAGAATAGATCTCCATACTTCTAGTCTTGCCCTGCAGCTTATCTCCTCTGTAACTGCCTGAAGTGGTGGCACAAAATACGATCTGGCTGCTATTTTACCACCGAAGTATGGCACCAGGTAGGGACTAGGACACATGAGGCTGGCCATCATCTGTCCTTGTTCTACATCTGCAGTGTTACTTTCTATTATGTTGCCAGGCCAACGTTTCAACGATTCTGTTGAAATCTAACTGGTTTACAATATGCTATCGTTACATGTACTTTTGGATATATTTTTGGCAGGTGTGTGCACCCGTGCAATTGTCACCAGTATCACGACAGTGAGAACACCTCTGCAGTACCCCCAGGAGTCTACTCAGCCCCCGCATAATGCTCTCCTCTCAGCCATCCCCACACACGTCTCCCTAAGCAAATAACTATCTGCTGCCTGTCGCAGGTGCACCTTGTGCTTTCAAAGTTTAAAATACATGACTTATCTGATTTTTATCCAATGTTTTATTATTTTATATGAATTCTCTCAGCATAATTATTTTGATATGTGTTCCTGTGGCTTCATGGATCAATAGTTAATTCCTCTTATGTATTCTGGAAAGTTCTTTCTGGGCTATAAAAATCTGCAAGTATTTTCCCCAGCCTCTCATTTTTTATTCCCTCAATGATTTTTTTTTTATTTAATGTTTTTATTGTTTAAATTTAACAATGGTTATATTGCATATTTTCATCATCAGATCAATTTAGATTAATAGATATAGGTATATAAGATTGATCAAGCAATTAAACATTAACACTTTCAATATACATTACTTTTTTTCTCTTTTCTTTTCCCCTTTCTTTTTTTTAAAGTTGTACATTGTATATTGTCCTCACAATAGTTCTACAGATCACAGTGTGTGGGCATGACCCACCACCCTATTGATGTTTCTAAGAAGAAAAAAGAAAAGAAAATTCTTCTCTTTGGACTAAGAGGAAGCAGATGTATACACTCAATGATGGGCTTTGTAAACATCAGTGCTTTTAATTTTGATGGAGACAAGTTGACATTTTTTTTTTTCTATTTTAGATTATGTTTTTAGCACTTGAGAAATCTTCATATGACCCAAAGTTACAGAAATTTCCTCAGATGCATTTTTTTAGAAGTTTTAAGGCTTTAGGTTTTACATTGGGGTTTATGATCCATTTTGAGATAATTTTATGTGGCTAGACTGTGGGCCCACCCTCCCCTTCACCGTGGGGATATGCAGCTGTTCCTTCCTTGCTTGTTCAAAGATTATCCTTGTCTGCTCAACTTCGTTTGCACCTTTATTAAAATCAGTTGTCTAAATGGGTAAGGCCTTGTTTCCACACTCTGTCCTGTCCTAGTGTCTCTCTAGTGCCAAAGGTGATGGTCGTAGCTTTGTAGTGCATCTTGGCATGAGACAGTATTGGACCTCTCGATTTTCTCTCCTGAAAAAAAAAAAAAAAGCTATTTTATGAATTCTGTGATCCTTGTGAATTTTGGAACGACCTTATCATTTCTTAGTGGGATCCCCTCTTGGAGAGATTTTGTTTGGGGTTGTTGTGTATTGTGGAATAGCTGGAAGGTGATTGGCAGCTTAACGACCCTGGACCTCAGCCCCATCAGCCCGTCTGTCTCTCCATCATCTGGGCTCTCTGCTTCTCTTGGCGGTGTTTTACAAGTTGCAGTGAAATTCAGCCGCTTTGGTCTCCTAGGGCTCAATTCTGAATCTTCAGTGCAAGGAGCTCCCAGGCCGGTCCCTCTCGAGGACCCTTATCTGTTTGTGCAAACCGTGTTCTGCACCTTATGGTTCTTCAGGTACCGAGGTATGTCTGTCTCCCGTGACCACACCTTGGAGGCAGTGACAATCGCCACTAAACTATGTTATCTCTCCCGAACACACACCATTCTGCTTCCTGCTCTGAGACTTTCATTATGTTGTCCCACTTGGGGAGCCCCTTCCCCCTTACTAACCTGGACACCTCTTGCTTCTCTCCCTAAACTCCAGTGACAACATCCCTAAGACGGTCTGCTCTGCACCCCAGAATGAACACTGCTCTCCTCCTCCTTACCCCCAAGTTACTGCCAGGATGTGCCTACTACTGCTCCTCTTTATCGCCTTATATTCAAATTTTCTTATAGTGTCTCACTGCTAATTTTGATGCCTCGAGGAGAAGGGCCCAAGTTTACTCTGCTTCCACTCGAGCCTGATAAGAGCTTGGTGCACAGTAGGCACCTGTCGGCCTCCAGCTTTGGAACGCAAATTAAAAGCCATGGCCAAGGAATGACTCTCTCCTTGGGGTCCATCCCCTCCAGGAGGGCATGAGGGGCGTCTCCTTCCGGGAACAACTGCCAGTTACCCTAATTCCACCCACTGTTGGTCAGTGAGTGTTCTGTAAGACTGGAGAGCACTCACATTACACAGATAATCACGTATAGGAGTTTCTATTTATCCTTAGCAGTACATCGGGATTGATATTATTGTCATTGTTTACATTTGTTTAAGCTTTACTAGTCTATTGTGAGAAAAAGAGTATCTTATTGCTAAAATCATATGTCACTGTTTTGAGTGAGAGTGGAAGGGTTTAAGTAAATCATTCAGAGTACTATGTCGCTGTTCCCATGTACACTCCCAGCTCTAATTCCTGGTTGCAGCCAGCTGTCTCAGTTCTTACACTGCTGAGACGAAATACCCGACACCCCAGGTCAAGGGAGGGAGGGTTCATTTCAGTTCGCAATTTGTAGAGGTTTTGGTTCACAGCCAGCTGGCTCCCAAGCAGGGTGGCACCACAGAGGGACACTGAGGAAGAGCAGCAGGGCGGGCCAGGCAGGCAGAAGGCAGCGAGGTGGCGGGCAGCGGGACCAAGCCTTCTTCTGTCCCTCGTAGTCCTTCCGGGCCAGGCAGTGCTGAACCCCAGGGTGGGGCGCCTTCAGCCCAGCATCACACACTCTAGATGCAGGCATGTCCACAAAGCCCTCCCTATGACTGCGTGAGGCTTGGGGGCGCCTAGACGCAGCCACGACTCCGTGCTGCTCATGCTGCTCCCCCTCTAACAGACCCATCCTTCTGTGTTTTGCTTTGGCTCAGCCTCAGGAGGGAACACCCACGCCTCTGAGCGCGCTCGGAGCCCAATACACTACTGCTTCTCCTGCCTCCTGCCTTCGTTGCATTTTACCTATTTCTGTACCTTATTGGAAGCATGGCTTCTCTGTGTAGCTTAGGCTGGTCTTGGACTCACTGTGCAGGCCAGGATACCCTCAGGACAAGCCTGCTGAGTTCCGAGACAGTCCCCATGCCCAATTCTCTCAGTCCTGCCGTTCTGGCCATAGTTCCTGTGCTAAATGGTCTTTGCTAAAATCCTTTGAGAAGGCCCTTGCTGTGCCCTGGTTGCTATAATAACCTTTGCCTGTTCTTACACTAAATCTCACAATCTCACTCTATATATTATCAATTTGTTCAAACTTCATATAATGTATTATGAATACCTCGTTCTTTACATATATATATATATATATATATATATATATATATATACATATACATGTATATATCTGTATCGCAAATATCTTTTCCCTATATGCAATTTGGCTTTTAAGAGAGTTTTGTGATTTTCCACTATATTGGCATATGTTTTATGCATTTTTTAAGGACAGGCTCTACAAGGTCTCACTGTGTAGATCAGACTCATAGTGATCCTATTTTTCAACCTACCAAAGTGCTTGGACGACAGGCGCAGGCCACCACGCCCAGTCTCAGTGGCTCTCTCAGTGAGGCCCCAGGGGCAGGGTCGGCTTCGCTGGCCAGGGATCGAACCCGGCCGCTGTGCTCTGTTGAAGCAGGTGCTTTAGTCCACGGAGCTATCAGGCTGGCCTGTGTCAAGATTTCTTCCTTTGATTCCCCTCGGCTTAGCTCCATGGAGCGCAGCGCCCTTTGCCTGCCCATCCTAGCCTTTGGCACTCGAGCCACTCAGAGTCAGTGCTCAGCAGCGGTGGGCGGAGGGCGCCTGGCCCACTGCCTCCCGCCCCTCCCCCCAGCTCCTCTGTGTGAGTCGCCCAGGGAGCGTCAGCCCAGCAGGTGCGGGCCGGTTGCTGTCTCTGTCATCTATCCCATACCCTAGCCGTAGGTCACACCTGTGCTCCCTCGGATCTTCTAGAATTTCAGCGCAGAGCAGGAGCCCACAGGTGGGTAGACAGATTGCACATGCTGGTAACTTATTTGTCCCCTGGTAAAGCCCTGACAGCAGAGGCAGCCGCACATTTCCTTTCTTCATCTTGTAGTCCCTCGGTGAAGGGGCCAGGATTGGGACAGCTCTCCAAAGCCAGGAAGAAGCAATGCTACCTCTGAAAAGGGACGTCACCAACGCTGAATTTTATCGCGGCCAGGGCAAGGGAGACAGACTGGGGAAGAGGCTGGGATAAGCAAGGGCACCGGGCGGGAGCTGGCACATGCAGGCCACATCCCTGAGCCGCAATAAAAATGGAGCACGGCGCCAGGAGCAGAGCGGCGCACCGCACGTGCAAGGCACCCTGGTGTCCGGGAGCCCAGATGTGTTAGCAAGTTGTCCACTGTGAGTAAAGCCAGCCATTCGTAGTTCCAGTCACTAGCTGGGGAGATGGTTCAGTGGAATAAGTGGTTGCCTGGCAAGCGCAAGGTGTGAGGTGCTGAGTTCGATCCCCAGTACCACCAAAAAAAAAAAGAATTTCAAATCAAAGTTCCAATCACTTAGGGCTTACGCACAAGAGTGAGCAAAATGCTTCTATATATTGCAGCCATCATCCTTTTCATACACTGAAATTTGACCTCTCCCCTTTCCAGAGCTTGCTTATAAGAGTCTATGACACTGTGGGTCAAAGTACTCTAGTCAGGGCTTCTTTTCCTGCCCGTGGGCTCAGTCCTTCCTATTTCCCAGGCATCTGTAAGCCCTCTGGAGACCTCCTAGATCCCTGAGATAAGGGTAGGAGGTCGAGAAGGGCCTAGCAGGACTCTCCAAGCTGAGAAGATGTGGACTCCACCAACGCACCTTCCTTCACTCTTACCGCGCAATGACGAGGTGACGTTTACCTCGGTACAGTTTTCCTTGGCTTTCTCTCCTTCTGGACACAGGCTAAATGTCAAATATTTACTTAGTTCTTTTCTCCTGTCGCCCGCGTTAACCATATTTAATAAAAATTCCAAAGCATTCTTCCTGTGTGGTTAGAATAGGTTAATGATTACCTTATCACAGAAGAGCTCAGGGCATGGCCCTTCTAGAAACTTCTCTGACTAATTCTCTCATTCAATGTCCAGCCATTCTGTGAACGCGCCTCAAACCTTGTCACTGGGTTTTGTTCAAAGGAGCCAAGACCCACACTGCTGTCAGCTTCCTGGTGCCCTCCCCTTACCCTGAAACGCTAGGGTCTTAGATTTTTTTGTTTGCTTCTCCACATAAATGTTAATGACATTCTTCTCTGAGACTACCAGGATTGTTGACATAACAGTCTAGTGTTCTTTGCCCAAGAGAAACTCACACTCCCTTCAGCATGAAGGCCTTTTGTGCTGTGGGGAATTCGCTCCTGTTGAACAAGTTTCAGACTTAAACATTAACTAGGCCACAGGCCAAGAGGAAGAAACAGATGGGGAAGGGGTGCCGCTTTGTGCGGATGGGGAGCCAGAGAGCCTGCCCTCTCCTCGTTCCTGCCACGTCATGACGACCACCCTCGCACTGAGCCTTCCGATGCTTCTCTGCCAGTGCATCAGAGGGTTTACAGAGAGAACTGGGATCCAGGAGAAAAAGCCTGGTGTCCCCCAGAGTTGCTGCGAAAACAGTGTTCCTAGCCCTGCTTTTCTGTGACACTGGTGACTCAGGGGCAGCTGATAGGAAGAAGGAAAGGATTTTCCCAGTTGTCGCTCACAAGGCTTTATATGTAACCTGAGTTCTCACAGGACCCCAGTGTACCTTGGAATGTGGCAGCAAATGTGGTGTCGTTAACCAAATGTCCCTGCACTTGCTCTTGGCCACAAGCTCAGCCAAAAGTCAGCTCCCTACGGTGCCTCCCTAAATACACCAAAATTTCAGAGCCTCCTCACAAAGGTTTTGCTAGGGCTGCAGACAAACGCACAGCTACAATGGCCTCTGCTAGGTCCTCCGCACCCTCCCTCGGGCACTGCGGAGTGAGTGAGTGAAGTCAAGCCACTTCCTGCACAACCCGAGTCCCACTCTCTGGGGCCACACTGCATCTACAAGCTTAATGTCTATTCATCTACACAGATCCCATCTTAGTAAGATCCATACTTAGAAAGAAACGGAGCATATGTATTCTAGTAGGATAAGACTCCTAGGTGGACTACAAATTACATTTATGGTACAGAGTATAAAACGGTCACTCTATTATTTGAAAAATAATATTTTTCAATTTCAGAATGGTGTGATCCCATCTGATGTTCTGAATGAAAAGGTTTATTAATTCCAGTTGAAAAATGCAGATGTTGTTCTCTTGGATTCTGCTCCAGTCTAGGTCTATTTACCCTCTTTGGACCCGGAAGCATTTTCCGCTGGGGGACACTTTTCACCGCTCTGTATTCAAGGGCGCAGCATCCGTGTTACCCCGATGCTCTGCGATGCCCAGGCTTTAGCTCGGTGCTGTAATTAATCTTTTGTGTGAGGTTAGAGGAGAATGCCACAAAGACAGCCTCTGGTTCCTCAGATCTTTACCCCCACAGAGCCTAAAAAGCATTCTCATCTGGCTGGTGGTCTAAAGACAGAGCAGGGCCCTTCTACTGATAGAAGGGTGTGGAAAGTTCCAGAGGAACCGCTTTCTAGCTCTTGGCCTTTACATGTGGGCCACCGAAGCCACCACCTAGTTGTCTTCTTCTCCGCCCTCTCCTCCTCTGCCGCCTCCTCCTCCTCCTCCTCCACCTTCTCCTCTTCTTCCTCCTCCTTCTGCTCTTCCTCCTTCTCCTTCTCCTCCTCCTTTTCTTCCTCCTCTTGCTCCTCTTCCTCCTTCACCTCCTCCTCCTGCTCATCTACTCTCCTCTATTTCTTCCATTTTATAAAAAGAAATCTGTAGCTTCAATATTCTTGGCTTTTCTTATGGTGCATTAGGGGCTGGGGAGATAGCTCAGTAGAATAAGCACTTGTCTGGCATGCACAAGGACCTGAGTTCAATCCCTGGTTCCACAAATAAATAAATAAAAATAAAAATAATAACAATAACAATAATAATAATAAAGACATTTAAGGCCTCAAGGGGCCTTAAATAAGACACTTTCTTATGTTGCATTTTTTGAAGGTGTAAAAAGGATTTTGAGGTGTCAAGTAAAAAAACTACATATATATATATATATATATATATATATAAATGCTAAGATAATTGTCTTTCTAATATCTATTGGCTTATTGAAAGGAACAGCTAATGCTTAATTTTATTCACCATGTTTGTATCTAGTAGTCTGAACAACTACTTTGAAGACAGCGATATGCAATATAATTACCAATGTTGAATTCCTATCATCTTGTTTCTGAAATTCTGTATTGCTTCAAAAGACTTTTTATTCTCTTTAAAATAAAAAAAATAATTTTAAAAAATTTAAATGGTAGGGCCAGCCAAGTAGCCCAGCAGATTAAAGCACCTGCAAGCCCACGCAGGGACCTGGGGTTGGATCCCTGGGCCTGCCCTGCCGGCCCCACCCCCAGGCACGCTGAGACAGCACTGGAGACTGGGCATAGTGATGCGTGCCTGTAATCCCAGCTCTTAGGAGGCTGTAAACAAGTGGATCACTATGAGTCCACCCTAGCAGTGAGACCGTAAACACCCTGTAGACCCTTCTCTAAAGTACAAAAAAAAATTCAAACAGTGTCTACAAAACCGCCTTCATTTAAGACTCCATGAAATTGCAATAAGGTGGCCTATGTTACCTCTCTTTAATGTATTGCCCATCTTTAATTGTACACAGTCTGCCATTGGACGTGGACTTTAGACGGATATCAGGATAGTCAGAATTTAGATCTATGTGGAAAGAAACATTAGGTGTGATGACAACTTTAATAGCAGCAACGTTTTCCTTCCCCACCACTAAGAGTCTACCAGTCCCAAGTAGGGTCATTTAAGCTTAGATACAAACAACAAACTGTCGTGCAGTATCTTTTGTGTTCAAACATCCAGGTTTTGAAAACCAAACCTTACTTTTGTGTTGGTAAAAACTGAGGATATAGGGGCTGGGGAGATAGCTCCGAGGCACAAGTGACTGCTGGGCAAGTGCAAGGTCGTGAGTTCAAACCCTGGTCCCACAAAAAAAAAAAAAAAAAAAACCTGAGGATATTGCAAATTAGCAGGGCCCATTGTATAAGAGGAAAAGCGCGCTATGATTACAGGACAACTGGTACCGCTGATAGCTGTAAGGTGGCTGCAGGCCAAGAGCGTCATTCCTTAGTTCAGGGACTTAAGTTTGTTCATTCATTCATTCACCCAGCGAATATGGATAATTGCTGAACGCCACGCACCCAGCAGGGTACTTACGGTGCCTTAGCGAAAGAATGAACGCTTCTGCCCTCGCTGAGTTTATAATTCATCAGGGGGAAATGTGCAGAGGGGTATGCACTATCTACTGTAGCAAACTGCCATGCAACTTAGCAGCTCAGAGCAACGTAACTTTTATGTCCCCGTTCCTACAGAACGGAAATGCAGGCCAAGCCTGAGAGCGTGCCCTGCCCTACCTCTTGCACCCGGCGGCAGCAGCGTCACGCCAAGGTTGGAGTCTGACCCAAAGGAGTGGACAGAGGTCACTCCGCAAGGGCGGACAGTACACAGCTCCAAGCAGGCTGCCCACCTGTCTCGGGTCCTACCAGGCTGCTGACCAAAGGCCTTCAATGTCCCCTGACAGGAGCTCCTCCGCATGGAAACGCACTTTACAAAAACATGGAAACCAAGAAGATGATACAAAGAACCTGCCAGCAAAGCCGAAACCAAAGCTGCAGAGGCCAGAAAAGGAAGTAAGATGGCAGAGATAAAGGACCTGAAGGTAAAAAACCAGATCTCCTGGAATCCGTGGTTAGAGACCTAAAAATAGCCTAAGGGCCATGGCCTGCAGGAGAGGATTCTGGGAAGAGATCAGTCATATCACAGACTACCCCGTCCTTCCACTGTCCACTCCTTCAGTTCTTCTCCTCTGTCCTTTATCCTTGCTTCCTGGTTCTATCAAGAAAAAGCCACAGTAATCCCAGCACTCGGGAGGCTGAGGCAGGAGGATCAGTGCGAGTTCGAGACCAGCCTGGGCTACAAAAGTGAGCTCAAGGCCAGCCTCAACTGCATACTGAGACCCTGTCTCAAAAAGACAAAAAAAAAAAAAAAGAAAAAGCCACAGAACCTTCAGTTCAGGGCTGATTTTTCCTGAAACCCTCATCCTGAGGAGTCCCAGGCAAGAAACCAGTCCCTCTGGGTCCCTGGAGCTCACCTACCGCGTACTCTGAACGGCCTTCATCCGTCGTGCTCCACCGAGGAGCTCCTGTAGGATCACCCCCAGCTGGGTTTGAGCCCCAGAGTAGCGCAGGCGGTGCCCTGGAACCCCAGGCACGCTGTGCATCCAGCCATAAACAAGTCACTGAAGGGGAAGAGGGGATTATAATACAGACTGCCTGGGGCGGTCTGAGGGGAAAGATCCCTGTGGGCCTGTGTGTGCAGGGGCCTCCTGCGGAGAGCAAAGAAGAATACAAGAGCGCAGGCAAAGAATACGGGTGGCAGCTTTTAACTGAATCCTCAGAGTCAGAGAAGACCTAAAGGATGGGAAAGTGTCCCGAAACAATGAATAGTAAAACCCCAAAGTGGGAGGAGCTGTGTCAGTCAGGGTGGGGAAGGGCGCAAGAAATGGAAAGGGGGAGGGGCAGGGCCGCATCCCATAGGCCATTGCAAAGACGGGGTGTCTTATTGCGGCTTAAATTTACACTGAACCTTCATTCTCACTATTGGTGAGATTCATTCCTAGATTTATGAATACACAGGGGAAAAAAGCCTTACCAACTTCTTAATTTTCCAAATTGTTAATTTGTATCTATTGTAATTATTATTGGTAATATTTTTATGGTACTTGGAGTAACCACAGAAAAGTTATATTTGTAATAATAATTTAATCCAAAAGAAAACTTTTAGGGGCTGAGGAGATAGCTTGGTGGTCTAACCCAAACCCTAACCCTAACCTGCCTGGCAAGCGCAAGGACCTGGTTTGATCCCTGGTACCACATGCCATGCTGGCCCCAGAACCCGAGGTGTGCTGAGCTGGCCAGCGAAACTGGTGAGATATTACCCACCTGTAGGCCCAGAGCTGGGAAGGCTGAGACAGGAGGACCACTACGAGTCTGAACTGTGCAGTGAGATCCTCTACTAAATAAATAAATAAATAAAGCTAGGCGTGGTGGCGCACGCCTGTAATCCCAGCACTTGGGAGGCTGAGGCAGGAGGATCGGTGAGAGTTCGAGACCAGCCTGGGCTACAAAACTGAGCTCAAGGCCAGCCTGAACTGTGAGGTGAGACCCTGTCTCAAAAAGACATAAATAAATAAATAAATTTTTAAAATTTAAAAATGAAAAATTAAAAAAAATTTAACTCTAATGCCCCAAGAAATTAAAGTTACTTTTTTCGTTAGAAAGTCTTATCGTGACTCCAATATCTGTGAATAACATATCAGGGAAGTCTGATAGGACGATACATAAAATTGTTGCAAACATAATACACTACAATAAAATAAAATTTGTGGAGATAATAAAAATGAGGAAATACAGGTTCCAGAAGAAACAAAGAAAGCTAACTGCATCCAGCTTCTTGGGTCTCTTGCCTGCTTCTGTCGGCCATCAATGAAAAACGGCAAGTGGCAGGCCGCTACGGGTCGGTCTTCCCTGAGTGTACCCTACATGATGCAGTGTCGGAACTGCAATATCCACGCTTCCCGGGCATCAGAAAGTAAGTCCTGTAAAGCACCTGCTTAGGCACACACAGGGACCAGGGTTCAATCCCTAGTGTGCCGCCATGCCAGCCCCACCCCTGGGGCCCTGACACAGCGATTGAGGCTGGGCGTGGTGGCGCCTGACTGTAATCACTGGCAAACCTAGCACTTGAGAGGCTGAAAGCAGGAGGATCACTAAGAGTCCAATCTGGGTAACGAGACCTTATAGTCCTTGTACTAATATACATAAAAATAGCAAATCCTCTGAACAACTATAATTTTAAAAACGAGGCACAGATTTTAAAATGCTCTAGGCCACGTCATTTTAAAAAGCTTCAGTAATATACAAATAAGATGTAACCTATATATTTTAAAGTAGTCTGACAACAGAAAACTATAGCAAAATATGAAAGACAAAATCAAGCCCACCGTGAAATTTAGCATATATATGAATCACACAGTAGTCTTGTACAATTCAATGAGAAAAAAATATCTGAAAGCATGAAGTTGTCAGAGTAGGAACCAGAAAACGTATTAAGAGCCTTTTGAGGGGGCCAGCAAGATGGCTCAGGGAACTAAACACCTGTGTTGGCAAGCACAGGGGCCAGGGTTTGATCCCCGTCCTGCAAGCCATGTGGGCCCAACAGAGCCCCAGTGGGGAGGCTGAAAACAGAAGGATCACTATGAGTCCCATCTGGATAGTGAGACCCTGCACCAAACACACACACACACACACACACACACACACAGCCTTTTGCTACATTGCAATCCTCTATCCTTCTCTCCTGTGATGCAGAGAGACCACACAACCAGCAACCAATTTTTGTTTCACCTCTCTTTATAAGTCCAAGAGAGTTAAATCAATTCTTCCAGTTTTTAAAAAAATTTTAAGAAGCCTCAGATACTCATTTTTTAAAAAGGAGAATAAGAAAGAGAAAGAGAAGGAAAGAGGAAAAGAAGAAAAAATGAAGATGTTTTTCTTCCAAAATCAAGCAGCTGGGTAACTTCTGCGCTGATCTGAGCCCACATCTGAACAAATGAATTTATCATTGTTTCCACCTGTCCCACAAGCAGCTTGCACTGTGTCACCTTTGACCTGCTTTGGCCCAGGGCTATCTGGAATGCCCAGCTTCTGGGCTTTGCCACCACAGAGCTGGCCAGGCAGCAGCTGGGAAAGCCGTCTGGGCACAGCTGGGGCCCAAGCCTGCACCTCTCTGCCATCGCCCGCTGGGGACACGTTGTGATAAAACAGCGCTTTGTATTTGTCTAGGCCATGCTGCTGGCCAGTCATCAATCACCTTATATTATTTTAGTCAGGAGAACAAGCCCGCTGGATGTCAGAGTATGAGTCAGGAGCCCAAGGTCAACTGGGTTCTGACCCTGGCTCTGGTGCTGATTTCCAAGAGTAACATTGAAAGCACACGAGAGTACATGTGCGTGCACACACACACACACACACACACACACACAGAGTTTCTCTCTCTCTCTCTCTCTCTCTCTCTCTCTCCTCTCAAGGTTTCATTCCTTACTGAAAAATAGCAACCTTGAAGCTCGAACTACATCTTGCCTTTCCAGCTATGGGCAAATGCCTCAAAGCTACAGTCCCCAAGGTGAACTCTGCCCACCTCTCGCTCTACACTTACGAAATCCAAACTTAGCTCTTCCCTGTAACACCTCATGGCAAAAGGACAGCCCAAACAAAATGAGATAAATTAGTTCCTTTAATTCTCCAAAACCATCTCGTGGAGCGGGACTTCTACCCTTAGCACCTCTGGGTTTTAGAAGGAAACTCTGAGGTAAATATCAGTGATATCTGACATGCACACAGTAAGAGGCAAGTCTCACCTTCAAGGTCTGAGGAAACAGCCACTTCAGGAGCAGCAAACACAAGTTCGTGGCTGACAATACCCTTCTCATAGGAGCCTCACCCCAGCGTTAATAACAACTGTCAACCCCTTGCTTGGCAGCAGGCCAACCACCTAAGACTCATGATATTTTATCTGACCTCTGACCAACACAACCCAATTCCCAGAGCCAAATATGCCTTCATTTCAAGGTCAAAATTGAGATTTCAGGGTCAAACCTAAAATTCCAAGCACATTTTCATGTTTCCAGTTCCCTAAGGGCAGAGATGTAATTAACTGGAGCTCCTTGCCCCCTTTGTGCCCCCCTACCCTTTGTTGATTTGTTCCTCCTGTATCAGGGCGGGTCTGTGCTTGACAACTGCAGACCACATTTAGCCCAGCAGCTGCCCCTCAGTGTCCGAAGCCTGGGAGGTTCAGTTATGGCAGCATTTCAAAGGACTTATTATTATCATCCCATGATTTCATTATGAATAGTATCACCCTCATGAAATTCAGTAGCTGAGCCCACTGCAGCATACTGGAATGATTTTTATCCTGAGCACTCTGTTTCCCACATTCCTGCGCAGTTGCAGGTCCCTCCCCTGACACACACACACACACACACACACACACACACACAGGGTTCTGAAGTTGTTGAGGGGCTCTAGGAAATGAATGAGCCACCCTGAGGACCCCCCACCCCACCCTCTCTCCACCCTCTCAGCAACAGCCTACAGAAAGAGAAGGCTCTTGGGAGACCGCTTCCCTGCTCAACCACCCTGTTACCCAGGCTCCGTCCTGGACCAAGGGAAAGTGTCTCTGCTACCCTGGTACTGGCTCCTTCATACACTACTTGAAGTCCCTGAATGAGACTGTCTTGAAAAAGTGAGCAGTCCTGCTCATCCTGGTTATAATATTAGCCTATCTCCAGTTTCTAGAGATTTCCACCTGGTAGAGTCCTTGCTAAGAAAATTCCAGGAAGAGGTCTTCCTATTCTTCACCTCTACACCTACTTCACTCAACCACTCGTATCATTAAAAACCAGTCAGGTTTAGACTTTAGGGAAAGCAAAAACAGCTGTTGGCCAAGACTCTTGGCCTAACAGAGCAGGGAACATAGAAGTGAGTCAGGTCCCAAGACTCGGTCTCATTGTGTGAATTTTCAGTAACTGGCTGTGTGGTTCCTTCATTACTAAATAGCTCATTCCTCATCTTCCAAATTTGAAATCAATATCTCTCTGACTTGTCCACTCAAAGAAGACCTTAAGATTCACTTTTTAGCTTTAAAATGTCAAGTATGGGGCTGAGGTTTTGGCCCTGCGGTAGCATGCTTGCCTAGCAACCTGGAAGCTCTGGGTTTAGTCTTCAGCACCAAAAACAAAAAATAAACCTCCCCTAAAAAACAACTCAACATTAAAATGTAAAGTATGATCCTACAGATAAAGCATACAAATAATATAGGCTCCTTCTTTATTTCAGGCAAAGCAATAAAGAGCTAAACAATCGATACAACACCTAAAAGATGCTATCCTCTGTTGGATTCGTTTTTTTTAAAAAACGAAAGGTAAGCAGTTTCCTTATATTTAATGAAGGCTGATTTAAAATTACTTTGAATGAACTTTTGGATACACAGCATGACAAGCACAACAAACAGCTAGTTATCCCACTTAAAGGCTTACACCTGGGTCTTACATCTTGTCTCCTAAATGATTTCTTAGACTTTCAAGGAGAAATGTCACCTCCTAAAGGTTTTGCCAGTCTCTGCTTTCATAGGCCTTCTCTCCAACGGGAGTTCTGAGTTGTACAATAACAGTTGGTTTCACACTAAAAGAATCTTCACATTTATCTCAAGTACCCATGTTTTAGAGTAATAGTATCACTAAGCTTTTCTTCTGGAGGGCTAAGAATCTAAGTTTACAGACCAAAAATTAGAGAAAAAGAAGGGCTACAAGGATAGCCAATATTTTGGCCCTAGCCCTTCAAGGTCAGTGAGGACTCAGGACAGAACAGAACCTGGGCTGTAACAGCCTATAACTCAGTGGTTTCCCAAATTTTCTGTTCAAGGAGGTTATGGGACCACATAGGAAAGGGATTAAAGATATATAGTATGCCTAAGGAGAGTCATCTAGAGAGAAAACATTCTCTCAGGCTTTCACAGGGAGCAAACAGGTCAAGCAAGGGCCGTGACTCATCCAGATGGCTGACACTGACAACAGTTCTACAAAGCACTGCACATGATTTCAAAGTAAATCCTGAGGGGATTTGACTGACGTTGGGAGATACAAAAACTACATGTTTTGTTATAAAGGTCTTGCTATAACTTGCCCTTGACCACCCAGCAGAAAAGCTTACACATGACAAATAAAACTTAAGGGTAGTTTAGTATGCTGAGCTGTAAAAGGCTCAAATCAACAGCTTCCAACATGGCCAGCTTCACCAGTAACACAATGCAATTATGGAACATTTGACTATGTATACAACTACCTTCTCTTAGATCAAGTAGAAGAAATCTATTGTACCAATAACCATCAGAAAATTTATCATGTCTACACCCTGTGCTCTGTATAACTACCAGGAGGACAACAATATGCATTGTATCAATTATTGGGAATGTACTACTAATGTGTTTTGAAACTGTCACACTGTAATTTCTTATTAAAAGTAATAAAAGAAAGAAAGGAAAAATTTTCACATTTTTACTTCCATAGAATTTCTTGCTGTATGAATTTGCTAATGCTTAATGAATGGTGCCTTCTGGATAAAGGTTTTCCCACATTCACTGCATTCCCAGGGCTTTTCATTTTTGTGCATACAAGGGTTGATGTTTGACTGAAGGCTTCTGCACACCCAGAGCTTTCCTAAGGCTTCTCTCCAGTGTGAGTTCTTCTACATACAACAAGGCACGCATTCTGGATAAATGCGTAGCTGTCCAGGCGAGCACACACCACAAGTCTGGCAAGTTGCCGGGTGGATAGATAACTACAAGGAAAGCCAAGACAATCCCTGTGACAAGCTGCACTCAAAGACAAGGAAATAATGAAGCATTCAAGGGGCCAAGAATGTGGAACTTGCAGAGAAATCATAAATGTGAGCACAGATTTTGTTTCTACAAGACAAAGACTCCTTAAACATTATTCATGGAGAAAGCATTCAACATAATTTAAGCTTTCCTAGTTAAAAGCTATGTAAGCACGATAATGGATGTAAGTCATACTAGAAATTATGTCTTCATTCTAAACTTGAGAAAGCCAAACCTGCAGAGAAATTCTTTGAAAACAATCAACACAGGTTTATGTTTTAATGTACAGTTTTAGCTAATCTTTTGATTCAGTTTTATCTTAACAAGTGCTTACTGAGAGCTTTCTTTATGCCTTACATTGTGCTGGAAACAAAGAGAGAAAGAGAGACAAAGAGACAGACAGACAGACAGAGAGATAGACAGACAGAGAAACAGAGAGACAGAGGAGACAGAAACAGAGAAAGAGAGAGGAAACAAGGAAGAGACAAAGAGAAAGAAAGAAAGAAAGAATAGATAGATAGATAGATAGATAGACAGACAGACAGACAGACAGACACACAGATAATAGAAACTTCACCCCCTGGTGTTTACAGTGTTTTGAATTTTAGGTTCTAAACTCATAAGAACTGTACCACAGATTTTAAAACCGTATAAGGACGTGTTACCCTGTATATGGGCTCATATATGATGGCCTAACCCAGCCTGTTTGGACTCTGAGCTTTGCAGTGGGGAGGGCCATGTGGTGCTGGGTAGAGCTCAGCATGGACTGTGGAGGGGAAGGACCCTAGCGAGCCATGAAGAGGCAGGACTAGCAGTTCCATTCTTGTGTAAGCAAACATCAATAAAAACTTCAGATGAAAGAACTGAGAAAGATAAGTCTAATACTTCAGAGCCTGGAGAGAAACGTCTGTTTCTTTCTATTAAATAGCAACAGGTTTCAGGCCCTGGTTATTCAGCTATTATTGTAATTATCAAAGAATCCAAATTCATACTCATTGAAGTAGTAGGAGTTACATCATGACAGCACTAAGTTCTAAATGAAGACTCTCTAAATGGGAACTCTGGGGCCCCTCTCCGAGCGAGGCCGCCTACCCTTGCACGGTTCAGTACGACGGCTCATGGCCTTCCCCGCAGAGCTTCAGTCTGGCCGCAAGTCCTCGGGCATTTCCTACACAACTGCACATTCCGCCTCTGCTCATTTGCCCAGGCTGCTGTCCTACCTATGAAGGCCTTCCACAGCCCTCTCCACACGCAGAAGCCGACCCTGTGCTTGAGAACTCAGTGACACCCAAGCGCCTCCGTGAAGCCACCACTCCGCAGGCTCTTTTTCTGCAGGCCAGCATTCCCTCTCCTCTGTACTACACAGCGTTGCACTATCACACCCTACCTTACCTGTGCATGCCCCTGGATTTACACTTCAGACTGTCCCCCAGACTCAAGTTCCAGTCCTCAGTGAGCCTGGAAGCCTCTCAAAGGCAGGGGGCACAGGCACGTCGTTTGCCTCTGGTGCTTAACATGGCGAACCTGATAGGGAGCCTCTCGCTAACTATGTGTTACTGCCTTAAAGTCAAAGCCTAAACCAGCCACGGTCTCTAACTGCACCACGGCCACTTCCCATTTGAAAAGTGGCCAGAATAAATTACACTCAGGCTCACTTAGCTGTATTTTCAGCAGCATAACTTTGATACAACCTATGAGGAGCCTAATATCATAGACAGATATTCATTCATTTCAAAAAATGACTAATCTTACTCTTGAAAATAACATAGCCATGGCTTAAGTGTATTCTACAAATAGAAACAGTACAATGGATCTGCCTATCTGAAAAGGGACATTTCTCCTCGAAATGGGACAGCTGAAGAGGTGTAATTTAACAGCTTTCAGAAGCCCGTCGCTGGGGTGATTGAGGTGGACAGAAGGCTTGGACGTGACGAAGGCTCTTAAAAGACACAAACAGGTGGGAGAGAGCGCTGGGGGTGGGCCGAGGCTGAGGGAGTACAAAAGCAAGGAAGCTGCCTTTGGGGAGCAGAGACGGAGGAGACAGGGAGTAAGACCAGTGGCGGCAGCAGGGAGGGGGAGGGGGGGGCGGGGGGGGGGAGCGGGAGGGGGACCTGAACCCAGGTCTCTTCTCAACAGCACACGAGTCAGAGATGAGCTAGAGAAGGTGACAGAAGGAAAGGACAGGGGCCAACGGGTGAACAGGACCCACTTGGGGAAGTGGCAGTGAGCGTAAAGAGGATGTCTCTCTGTGTGGCTGTGAGGCAAGGGGTCAAAGGGATAAGAGTGAGAAGAAAAGGAGAGAGCAGGAAGCCAGTGAGGAGACAGAACGCAACCAGCGTCTGCGTGCACGTCTAGATGCTTAGAAGGCTACCAGGCCTTGAACCTCAAGGGCCACAGCGCTACCCAAGCGGGGACCGTCACAGAGACCCACGCAGGCCACTGAAACAGCTAGCAACTGGGTAGGGGGGAAAAAAACGAAATGAAAAAAAATAGAAGATAGAAAAGGTGAGAGGCAGGAGAGGAAAGCCCAGAGGAGACACTGGCCCAGAAACCTTTTTAACTTTCTGTAAGAATCTTTAAGGCCCCAAACTAGGCCAGGATTCTGACTGACATTTCTGAGCACACCAGCTGCTGTTTCTTTGGGAGGATTCTGACAGGAAAGCATAGAAATGCAAGCCAACGCTGCCAGCCCTGGAAATAAATAAATAACACTCTACTCAACATGCCAATGGGAACAGAAGCCTGCGGGAAGAAGGCCCACAGAGCAGGGACCTGCCCACCGCCCTCCCAGGTATGTGCAGGCTTGATCACGGGCTGCCTTCTCTTCTAAGTCCCCTGGCTGTTCCTGCCTCCTCACCCATCTGTCTTCCTTTCTTTCTTTGAGAACTTTTGGGAAGCCCTGCGGGTGCTCCGCTTCTATCATAGAAAGGCTGCTTGCCTTCTCTAGAAGCCGGGAAGCTGCAAGGTCTGTGTCTCAAACAAGCAGGAGAAGACACAGGAATTCGGGGGCCAACAGGCTGAGCAGTGAAGGGAGATGGCCGAGAGGAGCAGGCCTCTCCGCGACACTGTGTGTCAGGAGTTGCCAGCTGGGGCTGAGGGTGGCCCTGCTCCTGTGTGTGGGGCCTTGAGACTGAAGGAGACAGGCCAAGGGGGGCCTACGGGACCCGCGGACAGTGCGAGGAGCGATTTCCCACAGCCACTCACGGGCCTGGCTTGTTACCTAGAAGAGGTTTTGCCAGCATTAGCTGCTGTCCACAAGAGATAGAGAACAGAGCGGCCGCACACCACCTTGAACACATACCTTGCCTCTCGAATACCTCTGCAAAACCTTCTAAATATGTATTATATCCTTTTCCAAGCAACTAAAAGAATTTTTTTTTTTTCCTGGGCCTTTTATCTTAAACATTCAATTGCTAAGTGAGTCTCCGTTGCAGTTCCTCCCCCTAAGACAAGGTAAAATACTCTACCTTTTCAAAAACTAAGAAACTAAGTCCCTGAACCACATATTTCTTTGGAAAACTAGGTCAAAAACTCACAATTCCTTAGTTGCTTCTTAGACACTGAACCATTGTTAATCCTCACAGTGTAATAGGAGCACTTTTTTTTAAAGGGGGGGGATATTTGGAGCTACTAACCTGTACTGTTGGTCTGTATTTTTATACTGCATCATGCGATGCCATGAACCCTCTGCACGGATTGCATGGGGTCCTGAGAGCCAGCGAGCCCACTGCTGGGCTGGCTTCTCACTAGTGCAGTCACTTCCATACAAAGGCTCAAGCCAAAAACCCTGGGAAACTTCCTGAACGTGGTTTCTTTGGTCATCTGTCTGCTCCCTCATTGGTGGAAGCAGGGACAGTCGCGCCTGTGCAGAGGCTTCACCCTGGCTCCTGTTGGCTCTGGCTTCGCTTTCTCACCTCTTCATTTTAATGCATCTAAGAACAGCATGGCCCGAGCCTTCTCTCAGGGCCCTCTAACCTAGGGCCCTGGCTCTCAGAGCAGTGTCTAGGCCAGCTGGTGAAGCATTCCTAGAAAACAGTTAGACATACAAATGCTCAGTTCTCCCCGTCTTTCTGTGTCAGAAGCTCTGGTGGAAGGACCCAGCCATTTGTGTTTAGGGGAGCTATCCAGGTGTACTACTCAGATGTACTGGGTTAGAAAGTGAAGATTTTTTACAGTGCTGTCCCCTGAACCCACAGTGTTCAGATCTCCTGACGAGCATGATACCAGCAGGGCTAGATCTAAAAATATTTCAACAAACAGGAATTTCTCCATCCCAGTTCCTCCTTTCCTCTTTCCTTTCACCAACCAGAAATAGTTCTAACGTGAGCTCCTGGCCGCGGTGCTTGGAGCAGTACCTGCATGGCGAAGTCTGGGGAGTTTGACCTGCCTCCTTCGCCCTTGCTATCCAAAGGGTCCTTCTCAGGGGACTGAGAAGTCAGACCGAAGTTGTGCAGACGCCAACCGTGTAAAAGGGGAGGGAGGCATGCATTGCAGGGACTGGGCTGCAAGGTAGATGTGCCCTGGCATACAGCCGGGGACAGACAGCGGGCATGAAAGACAGGAAGTTGGAAAAGAAAGCTCTGTGTGGACTGAGGTTGAAAGAGTCATCCAAGCTCTGAGTCCGAGAAGGTGGAAAAGAACATTTCAGGTGAAAGCCAAGCACCAGGAACTTGGAGGGGAAGAGACACTAGCGGTCAGAGTGATGTTCCTGTCCCTAATATTTATCTGCTGTCTGGGTCTAGTCATTTAGCACCGTGTTTGCAGAAATCTTCCTTTAACCCAGCTGTATAAGTTTTCTTAGACTGTGGTGCGGTGAGTCGTGTTCGATATTCACGATTTCATTGCTTGACAAACGCTATCTTTCTTTTTATTCAATCACTGCTTTTCCAGGTTTTCTGACTACCTGTAGCGTAATGATATGGGACTAAGGTTGCACAACTCCCCGTTCCTAGGGCCTCCTCCGCCAGGTCCCGCATCAGTGTAGATTCGAAAGCAAGCCAGAAAATCTTCAGCACCTGTGATTCTCGTGTCTCTCGCACCTAAAAGCCGCTCCCGCCCTCCGAGAGGCTCTTTCCCACATTTGTGCTAGCAGTCCCCGACAAGTGCCGGTGATCAAGGTGACTCCCAGCCGGCACCATGGAGATTCTGATTACACAGCTCTCCGGCAGCATAAGGGGCAGAATTCTTACCATGTCTCTCAGTGATACCGAGACAGTCAAGGGAGAAAAACACAGCACATTAGGAAGACTGTGCGCTGTGGGTCAGAGAGAAGCATCGCGGCATGGGTCTGCCCTGCACTAGTGGTGTGGGTGGGCATGGAAACCACTCCCTGCCTCCAAAGTCATTCATGTTCTTGGGACAGCTTTGCCCTCTCTCAGGACTCTCAAGGACAAACACTCCAAGTAGCTGGCTGAGGGTGATGGCGGTGCTGGTCTCTTCATGCTCTGCATGCCCTGAAGTTCCTAGGTGACACAGTAGGGGCTGGGAGATGCCACCAATGCTCACCCCTCCGAGGAAGGTGACAGAGTTGCTGCGGGAAGGAAAGCTGTGCTCCTGGGGCTGGCAGTGCCTCTGTTGCCCCTGGGAAGTTAGAACGGGACCCCCGCCCATGACTGAATGAACATGCAGGACTAGTCAGTCTTTTAAAAATAGCAAGACATTCTGGCTGAGCCCCGGGAAAATCAAGTTCTAGCTTGACATACAGGCCCATGCTTGCCCTGACATAAGGGGCACTCCTATATTTCATCTGCCTTAGCTAGATGATGGTGAGTCCCAAATAACTTGGCTGTGACGCCCTTGGTGCAAGACTGCCTTCTCTCATGGACACCAAGAGCACCAGGAGTAGACACCGGGGCCTGAGCTTAGCAGCCATGGAATATGGGGTGCGTTTGGGCATTCGGTGTGCCTCCACAGGCACTAGCAGCACCCGGAACCACCCCCCAAGCACACCACTCTGAATACATTGTACCAAACTATTACAGGTTATTTAAAGCTCCAAAGTTTCCCTCAAGCACAGGGAGACCAAAGCTGCCTGTGGGGGCAGCCAAGCCACTGCACTCCACGTGGTGGCTCTACAGAGAGCCCTGGCTTCCTGCCCTTGCCCAGGGAAGGCCCCGGTGCTAAAGTCAGGACCTCTGTCAAGGAGCAAATTCCTCACAGTCAGCAAGGGGACAGTTGAGCACCTCTTGGAGTGCCTCTGTTCAGACAGGTCATGACAACGGGACTGAACCCCTGGACCTCAGCATCTGTAATACCTTGTTTGAAATAATACGTTTTCTTAACGAATTATTTTCCAACACATGAAGATAGCTTCAATCTTTTCTAAGACAGACTAAAATTGTAGGGAAAACATCTTGCCCTAATATTGAAGCTTTCTCAAATATCTATGAATCACTCCTTATATAAAAACAATTACTTTAAAGTAATTGGAGCGCCATAGAAGGACTTTGGTCCAGCAGGGCAGTTCAACTTCTTCATTAACTAATATATTAAATTCAAAAATAAAAGGGTACCACTTATTGGATTCTAATCACAGCACACCATGTGAGTCTACCTCGCTGAAGGCTCCTATTGCGTGTTGTGTTGTTCTCACGTTGCAGATAAAGGAATTAAACCATAAGGAGGATAAGTAGATTGCTCAGGGTCTCCCAGATGTCAGGCTGGGCTTTTCCGGGCCCCTCTCTGTGGCCAATAACCTTGAAGACTGCAGCCCCCTTGCTCATCTGTGATTCCAGCTCCCTCTCTTGACCTGCCTTTGGTTTCTCTCAGATCCAAGAGATTTTCTAAGAGTTGCGGGTGGGACCGTCCCTGGCTCACATCTCTGTTCTGCAGTGCCTTGGTCATTTTTGCCCAAATACAGGAATGTTCTGCTCAGTTAAGGAAGCAGAACTCCGACCTGTTTGTCATCATTCATGCTTTTAATGCTACTTTTATTGTTACCTATGATCTGAATGCCTCTAAATGGTGTGTACTACTCAAGGGACAGGACAACTTAGTAGTCTGAGACTTTTGAAGACAGTCCAGTTATGGGGCAAGTTGGGTGGTAGGGAGTAAGTCTTCATTTCAGTGACATTTTGTATCTCTGTTGCCCTGGTCTCCTCAGAAACCCCACCCCCATGTGCCAGCTCATTAGTCTTCGTCCCGTCCTTTGGTGGGCACACGGCGTCACACATCTGCTGCTTTCAGCTAAGTGGCCTGGGAGAGGAGAAGGGGTGAGGAGAAGACAGCGGCCTTGCCAACGCCGTGCACACACGAGTGCCCGGAGGACACATCACATTTCTTGGTACTGCCTGCTAACAGCACCTACCAACGTCAAAGGGGTGAAGTACATCAACTAAGTGAATCGGGTGGAAAGACTATGCCCAGCTGCCGCATCAGCCCCGAGTGGAAGGGGGAAAGAAGCCCTGTGCTCCCTGCCTTCTTGTCCCTTGTCCCATTTTTGTCCTGTCTGAAGTGTGTTGATTAGTTTGTTTGTTTGTTTGTTTGTTTCCTAGCCTGTTATCTGCTCCATTTTTAAATCTTGTCTGTCTTAAAGGAAAAAGAGATAAGAGTTTAGATAAAACTTTTGCAGTAGATATTCTCATTTCAAGTATTCTCTTCATTTCCAGAAAATTATGTGCTTGTTATTTTTTTTTTTTTTTTTTTAATACAAGGTCTGGCTATGCAGCTTGGACTCACAGTGATCCCCCTGTTTCAGCCTCCCCAGCACGGGGATTACAGGGGTGCGTCACTAGGCCTGGGGTTCCACTGGAGCACAGCATGAGGTGCTAGAGATCGAACGCCAGTCCTTCCGTTTGCTAAATTGGCGAGAATTTCATTTCCTGCACTCGAGAACTGTTTGGTAATTGATTATTAACAGTTTTTTAAAATTCATTTTGGTTTTGTGGTACTGGGGACTGAACCCTGGGCCTTCAGACCGAGCTACAGTCCCAGCCTTGTTTGTGTGTTTGTTTGTTTATTTAAACCACGGTCAATATGCCTGGCTAGATATGGATAGTTAACATTTTTTTGCTGCAGATTTTGAAATGAATTTTCAAGTAACCTTGTCATCCTATGAGAATGGGATCAGTGACGGCAAAAGAGTTCATGCCCAAACGTCGGGGACAGGGTACGGGGTGGAGGCTCTGCCCTCGCTATCTCAAGCGCTTTCCCTGGCAGTCTTCACTGGTATTCCGACATCAATTCTCCAGCTCCTGGGCTTCAGCCTGGCTCATGCATGCTTAGTCTCATAAGGCTGGCTCTGCAGTTCCCTGCCACAGAGCCCAGGGTTTCTTCTCCCCTCGGTGGATCCTCACTGCTACCAGGGGCTGGCCACGCTCTTCAGCGGGGCACCTGGATCTGACACATTTACCAGCCAGGACGTGTGCGGACTTCGTAGTTCTCTGGATCCCAGGGAGATACGCGGGCCATTTTCATTTTCGCAAAGTGCACACAAGCGCACTTCCTCCTTGACCCGCCGCACCCTCCCTACCCCAACACCGTGGGTTTGATAGACCACGGTCCCTAAGCTGAAGGAGATAGAGCAGCCCTGAGTCTCAGTTGGGTGAAGCTTGTACCGTACTCTGGGAGGAAGCTGTTTGCACCAGAACCTTATGTAGACATTGGTTTGGATCCAGTGAGTTACTGGACCGCCTCCAAGCCAGCCAGCTTCGACTGGAATGTGAAAGCTACTGCCCTGTTTGCCTAAGGAGCGCTATGACATCCAAGCCATGAGCAGCCCCCCAGTGGAACCCCAAAAGTACGCAGAGGGCAGCCCACCGTGCGTCCTTTTCTCCCCCTCCTCCACCTGCCTGCTCCCCTCTTTATTCCTTCTTTCTCAACACGTCTCACCTTGCACACCTCTTTCCATGGCTTGACGCGGGGACGCTCCTCCTATACGATCAGTTTTTTCAGGGGATTGCTTTCACCTGTGTGTCAATTATATGGCTCTCTTCCTTATGCGTAAAACCAGAGTAGTGGAGATTCGGGAGCCTCCGTAGGACCTTGGAGACCACACCATAGAAAACGTGGTGCCAATGTCAGCCGCTGGCGCCCGTGCCTTTGCAGCCCGTCACCTGCCGTTAGAGACTGCATTCGCCACCCCCACCGACACCGCGCCTCAGGCCTGCTTGGGGGCCCGTTCTTCTCTGCGTAGCCTTCACCCTGTTTTCTGGCACAGTAGCAATGCCGTGCAGCTCAACCCCCTGAGGCGCTCTAGCTGGGTGGGCGGCCGGTTGAGCCCCCGAGGGTCTCCTCGCTCTCGGTGTCCCCGGCTCTGGCAGCACAGCCCTCTCAGGTTGTGGGACAGGTGAAGAATGGACCGCGGGAGCCGAAACCGAACACGACCATGGCCCGGACCGTGAGCAGCTGCGCTTGGAACGCTGCGCAGCAGAGGCCGCCTCCTGGCCCACTCGCGCCCTACAGTAAGGCCCAGTAGGGGGCGCGCCCTGGGCAGGAGTCGGTCTCGGTGCCCTGGCAGAGTGCCGTCTAGGGGGAGTCGCCCATCTGCTTAAGTTCCCCTTTGCCTGACTCCAGACATGAAAATAAGACCCCTAATGACAGTGCAGACCAACAAACGCGTTCGTGGTGCCGACAGTGGGCTCGCAGGGCTGGTGACTGCGCCGACGTGAGTCCCCGGAAGGCGGCGTCGCTGACTTCCAAACGAAGAGGAGGGAAGACAATGCAGCCTCGTACGCCCTGCCAACCCGCACCGCAGCCTTAGGCCGGGACAGCTGGGGGCTGGGGGTAGAGCCGCATGCGGGTGGGTCCCAGGGGCCCCCTCCAGGTGGCCCTACCTAGGCAAGGAGCCAAGGCCAGTGGGCCTCTCCTGAGGAGCCGGGCTGCTTCTGGGTGTCGCTGCTTCCCAAGGCCACATGCTTCTTTATATCCCCATAGGGATTACCTGGCTATGGAATGTAAGGAAGTGTGTGGCTTCGGCAAGCACCTCTGCGCCGCCCGGGCCCAGCCGCACGGGCCGGCCAGCCTCTGCGGCCAGCCAACCTGGCTGGCTCACGAGCAAGCCAGGTCCCCCTGGCCCCTGGGGCTCTGCTCCCCCATCCTGGCATCCCCACTGCACGGAGCGCTTCAGGCCCTCGAGGCCCACCTGGGGCCACCTCCTCCCAGGCTCCACACCCGCTAGGAGGAGAAGACATCTTTCCCAAGGGCTTCCCTGCATCCTCCCCACCTCCTCCTCTGTTTACCCTGCTCCTGAAGTGGGCCACAAACAGAAACACAGTTCCTTTATGAGTAACTGCGCCAAGGCTGTGAGGCACACAGTACCTGAATCCTAAGGGTTTTCACCGTGGACACAGGGCAGACGCCTGAGGCTCAGCCCCCGCCCTGCATCTCGGGGCCTGTTCTGCTGCTCTTCCCACCCCCATGGCCCCAGAGCACCCCTGCCAGGCAAGGACGCTGGAGAAAGAGGTTGCCATGGTAAGACGGCAGCGGCACTAGCCCTTTACAAGACTGAGGCAAGAGGACTTCAGCTTCAAGCTCAGCCTGGGCAGCGGGGTGACTCAGTGCTATCCTGCACCAAATGAAGAATGAAAACATGGTGAGAGACCTAGCTCAGTGAGAAGCTCCTGGCTTTAATCCCCAGGAACACAGGAAAAAAGACAGAAAGTGACCGTCTCCCCACATGCCCAAGTTTCACTTCTGCCCCTGTCCCTGAGCCCAGCACTCTCGGCTCTGACTACCAGGGCCCTGAGTTCCCACCCAGAGGGCAGCCAAGGAGCTCCCACAGGGCCTCAGCCACCACAGAGCTCCTGAGGAAGGGTAAAGGACGAGAGATTCGGACGGCCCCTCGCTGAGCCCCAGCCCCGGGAAGCCTTCAGGCCCAGAAGCCCAGCCTCCTCATTCTCAGGGTGAGTGGATGAGACAGGCATGGCACGGGAGCAGAACCACAAAAGGAATGCCACGGAGTTTGAAGACGCGTGGCAAGAGGAGATGTAGAATGGAATGACCACCTAGTGCAAGCACAGGGGAAGAGGTAAAGACGGGGAAGGAACACATGCCTATGTGCTGGGCAGAGGGCAGGGGCTGGGGCGCTGTCCCCACAGGCGTGGCCTGCAGAGCACACAGGGCCAAGTATTTCTCCACAGGCTGCAGCCACACTGCAGACCCCTCTCACCAGCCTCTTTCCTCGGTGACTCCAACGACACCAGGACATCCAAAGACCCTCTCTTAGAGGAGGAAGAGGAAGCAGAGCCAGGCAGGAACAGCTGCATCTGGGCAGCCAGAGGAGTAGGCATGGAAGCTCGTGGTTAACGTCAGCCTGAGGAGCCTTGCTCTGTGACAGAGGGTACTGGGCAGAGCCTGTGTACCTCCTCGGCTGGTGCACTTGTGGGGTCCCAGGAGCAGCAGGGTGGTGTCAGCGTCCTCCAGGGCATGGCACAGCCCTCCATGGCAAAGGTGACGGGCCCAAAAGGTCCCTGTGCTGGGAATGAACTCTGACCCCCAAAAGCTCCATATGCTGAGGAAGAAACCCCCTGCCTTTGACAGTTGTGCTTAGAACACATAAGATGGCTGACACTAACGTATAAGGGCGCCCTGTGCGCCAAAAGAATCACTGCCCTGTGCTCTGTAGACCCGGGTCTTCGTGTTCCGTAGGATAAGAGAACGCCTCGAGGTTGCGCTCCTGGCCGGGGACACCCTTTCCACTCCCTCTCCCTTTCCTGTCTTTCCTTCTTTTTTTTTTTTTTTTTTTTTTTCCTTCCTTTCTCTTTCCCTTTCCTAAGTCATACCTGCTCCAAAAGTAGTTTTCCCTGTCCTGCCTGGACATCGGATTTCCATCCCAGAGACGGGAGCTGTGTTGCTTGCCGGGCCTGTTGCTGGGGCACAGCATACCGTGGGCAAAGAAGGAAGGAGGACTGTGGAACAGCAGCGTCTCCAAGAATGGCCCCGGGCCAGGCTGGCCCTGCTGACCTGTGAGCCTCCCGTGTTTCCCAGGCCTGGTTTCAGAATGGGCCGCTGTCCCCTGCCCCACAGCTGCCTACTGCCCTGCTCCTGCGAGAGGAGCTGGGAGACAGAGCCCAGGACAACGCCCGAGGATGAGCAGGCTGGCTGTGCTTCAAGACACACTGGGGGAAGGAGGATGGAGCAGGCAAGATGCCCCGGCCCGCAGAGGCCGGAGGATGCGCACAGCAGAGGGAGCCACCCAGGCAGAAGGAGCCTCCGCCCCTCCCCGCCCGGCCCCGCCCGCCAGGAGCTCCCAAGGCCGAGTCCTGCTCTGCGGACCCTGCCCACTTCCACCCTCACGCTGGCTTTCACCCAGCAGGGTTCTTTGCGTGCGCTCCTGTTCTAGGTGTCTTATTTACTCTGGACAGACAGAACTCCCAGCTGCAGTCCAGCTGGCAGAATCTGCCAGGCCAGCGAAGTCACTTCCAGGGTCTCTGACCAGTGCTTTAGAGGGCTTCAGCAAAGAACGAAAACACCTGCACCTCGGGGTTCACATGGGGTGGAGGGCGAGGGGAGGCGGGGGAGCCGTGCATGGCGCAGGCTGGGGTCCAGAGTGAAATTCCTGGCCTCAAAAGCAGTAAGATCAGTCTCCGGGATACTGGCCCCTCTGCCAGAGTCCCCTGTGGCCTCTAGGGACCCAGTGCCCCTGCCTTTCCTTTGCTGTCACTAAATAGCCTTGGAACAAGCAGGTAAGCTGCATGTAGGATGCAGAAGCTGAGGTTTACAGACGCTGTGGCACTGGCGGAAAGCAGAGAACCATAGACTGTCTCAGAGATCCAAACCCAAATAACTGACCCCTCAGCCCCATGCTCCTCGCTGGGTGGCATTTCTCTTTATCTAGAACAGGAAAGAAAAGGGCAGGCAGTGTCTCCCCCAGGGGAATGGAGTGATTCCTAGAATCATCCCAACCGTCCCTCCTGCTCACCCTTCGCCCACCCTGCTGCCCTTTACTGTGAAGGCCTTGAGCGCCTTTCCGGGGCGGGGTTCCCCTAAGCCCCTCCCACTCCAAAAGCCCACTTCCCTGAAGCTTTTTTTTTTTTTTTTGTGGTGGTAGTACTAGGATCGAACTCAGGACCTTGTGCTTGCCAAGCAAGCACTTGCTCCACTGAGCTATCTCCCTGGCTCCCACTTCCCCCAGGAAGCAGGGGGGCATCCGCGGCTGCTTCTGCCACTTCCTGGAGCTCAAACCTCCCGGCGGCGTTAGCTCCACCGAAAGGCGTCATGGCGCCGGCTCCCTTGGTAAAGTCAGGGCGAAAGCTCTTGCGTGCTGTATGGCCAACGCCTTGAGAATTAAGGATTTTTCTCATTCTCTTGAGAAACTGTTTGGTCAAACCAAACAAACCGGATGGATGGCTACTGCCAGGAGAGTGACCAAAGAAATCCTTTGCAGTACATCCCCTCAATGGGACCATAAACCAGGAAAATTAACAAATTTCTCTTTTATTCTTCATGTTTTCCTTGAAAAAAGAGTTAAAATGAAAGGAAGTAAATGGAGGCCACACAGTGCGAAACACAAAGCAAGTATCGCTGCTGAGAGAAGCCACGCTGGACGAAGCCCGCCCCGGGGTTGCGATCCCGCTCACGCCTGCGTGCTTTGTCACAGGGCTGCGAGTCCGCCGGCGACTCTCCCGCACCTGCTCTGGATGCTGCAGCGCCTCACCAGCGACCTGCCCCCTGCTCTGGCTGGTCAAACGGAACCAAGTCCGTCTTCCTGAGAGGTTTGGTCCCCTTCAACCAGCTACAGCAGGGCTGGTAATGCCCGGTCATCGGAGAAACGGAAGAGGTCCACCTGTGGATGAAATGACCTGCTAGACCTTTCCTTGTGAAACTAACTGGGTCACCCTACCTGCATGCTTCCAAGGCAGGCAAAAGAGAGGCCCTGGGTTCAAAAGAGAACAAGGTGCGTAGTGCGTGGAGCTTTGCACCCACAAACAGCCCCTCACGGGTCCCTGACATGCACAGTGAGTAGCAGCTTTGACGGGGGAGCTCATGTGGCCCTGGCTGGCCAAGGGCTGACACCCAGACAGGGAAGGCAGGGCCGGCAGTGACCTAAGAGAGGAAATTACACTCGTAACTGTAGCACAGTTCCACAGATCAGCAAGTCAGAGCACGACCCACACCACGACGCCATTCCTACACAGCCCACCCAGCATGCCGAGGGCACACTGCCTCAGCTAACTTCACAGCCACCCCTTCCTTCTCTTGTCTGCAAAGCAGAGACAATGACGCCTCCCTCAAAGCAGCTGGAAGATTTTCTTTTTTTCTTTTAAAGAATTTTTTATTTTATTTTATTTTTCTTGTTTCAGAACTTTTGTTTGTTTATTCACTCATTTTTATGGCCGGCTCAGCCCGCCCTGAGGGCAGGGCTGGCGCAGCATGTGGTGCCGGGGATCGAACCGATCGAACCGCGGTCCCTGAAGCCACCCAAGCTTTCCCAAGCAGGCGCTTTAGACCACTGAGCCATCCCGCCGGGCCCTGGAAGATTTTCTTAAAATAACAGTTAAACGTAAGCCCTCAAGAAGTGGTAGCCGCTGCCGGTTTGCTCTTGTACATGGCAGAAGTGAGAACAAGGCTTTGCCCAGGGATATATGCATATCCAGTCCTAGGCCCTCGGGAACCCACTCCCCCTTGAGGTTTTCTACGGGCAAAACTGAAACCTGCATTGTCGTCTACTTCAAGATAGTTTCCAGTTCTCCATGATGGATCTCACATACTTACGGCTTCCACCTGTAATGCCAGGAGTTCGTGCTACTTCACAGCACGTGGAGGGTGACACATCTGTGCAACACCAAAGTGTGGTGTGCATACCCCAGGCTTCCTGGCACCCCAAGACTTGACTCAGGGAACCATCACTAGTACTGTATTTGCCAAATAATTGATTATTCCACAGACAAAATAGTCAAGGTTCTCCAGAGAAAGAAAACCAATAGGGCTTGTGTGAGAGTGTGTGTGTACTTAATGTGTGTAAGAAATTTCCTTACACAGTTATGAAATTTGTCAAGAGAAAGATCCACAAGAGGCTTTGGATCCAGAAGATCTGGCCCAGTGCCCAGCATTAGGCAACAGAAGGATCTCTCTCCTTTCCTCTCCTCTCTCCCCTCTCCTCTCTCCTCTCCTCTCCTCTCCTCTTCTCTCTCTCTCTGTCACACACACACACACACACACACACACACACACACACACATACCTCAGGGTCAACTTTCAGATCTATTCTGACCTTTGACTGGCTGAGGCCCACCCATGTTACAGAGGGCCACCACCATTAGGCAGTTCGCTAATTTAAACACTCATTTCCTCCCTCACAGAAACATCCAGGAAAATGTTTGAACCAATGCTGGGGCACCTGCTGGCCTACTCAAGTTAATAAATAAAATTAACCATAACAATGAACTTTGCTTTCATTCAAGAATGTCTGTTACTTTTCTCTCATTGCTGGGACAAAGACCCAACACACAAAATGAAGGAAGGAAAGGTTTATTCAGCTCACAGTTACTGGAGGTTTCAGTCCATACTCGACTGGCTCCAAGGCAGAGTGGAACGGGGCAGAGAACAGTAGTTCAAGGCGGTACAATGGCAACAGAGAGTCTGTCTCCCTGGCTCTCTTGCATTACATTCCGGCTCTCTGCCCCAGCTTGGGTGTAGTGCTCACACCTATAATCACAGCAGTACTAAAATTTATAATCCCAGTGGATCATGAGGTAATCTCAAACTCTAGAAGTCTCCGCTCCATGACTGCATGAGGCTTTGGGGGGACAATTAGACACAAACCATAACAAGGAAAGACATACAACAGCCTTTTAAAAATGATTTTGAAAAAATTAATCTGTGTGAGAGAATAAACACCTTTAGTGCTCTTATTTAAGATTTCTTTACTTCACCCTTTGTCATATTAGCCTAAAACATTATTGTGGCCATTTTAATATAACTGCTGTTTAACTCAGAATATTTAGGCATTTAGACTCATAATGTCAAAACAGGCCAATAATTTCCTTATGGCCTCATTACAGGATCCCCCTGGACCTTAACCCCCCCCAGACCCAACCCATTCCAAACGTCCCCCAGCGCCAGTTTTCTCTCTTTCTGCTTCTGGAGTAGGAAGGTGAGGCAGGCGATGTGGACAGATGGTGGGAACTCATTTCTTACAAGAGGGAAAGGCCAGTGTTCCGTTTTCGAGAACTTACTGAAATACACCAGCAGCTTTGTCCCAAAGACCTTAAAAAAGTATCCCTCAGGGGCTGGGGAGATAGGTCTGAGGCACAAGTGCCTGCCTGGCAAGTGCAAGGTCCTAAGTTTGAACCCCGGTCCTGAAAAAAAAAAAAAAAAAAAGATAGATAGATAGATAGATAGATAGATCTCCTTCAGTCTGCACACACAAAGGCCTGTGTGAGGCCGAGGCCCAAGGCGATCCTGACAGGAGGGGGTGGTGCCAGGCCCTGGAGGGCAGGCTGACCTGATAGTGCTGTCCTTCAGGTAACAAGTACTCCTCGCTGTTCTCGGGCTTCTCGGAGAAGCCTGCAGGTGCGAGAGTTCTACCCATGGCCTCAGTTCATATGCAGTGACTCATGTAGCCACCGACCCACCCACCTCAGCTGCCCTACACACTATAGCCCTCTGTCCCTCTGTCCACCCACCCCGCCTCTCCCCATCCACTGAAATCCTATGCCAGAAGCACCAACAGCAGATGCCCAGAGAGCTGGAAAGTGCCAGCTCGGCGAAGCAGCCTCCCGGCCGCTTCTCAGGGCTCGGCCGCCCTCCCCTTCCTGCCGCCCCCTCTTCTCATAGTAGCCCAGGGCCCAAAACGTTGCTGCAGCCGTCTTGACGCAACTGATTTTTATCTCAAGATGTTTGATTTCTTTTCTTTCCTTTTTTTTCAGTACCTGGTGTTAAACTCAGGACCTTATACTTGCTAGGCGGGCACTTAGTCTACTGAGCTACGTTTAGGTCTTTTCGATAACTCCAAAAGCAAACCAATCTCTCTCTTCAGCACAGAAATAAAGAGGCTCAGGAAGGGGACGTGGAGGCTCAGGAAGGGGCCAAGCAGCCCCCGTACTTGGGAGGGAGAGGAGTGACCTGGGCTGGGCTTGGGCGCAAGACGCACAAAAGTCTGAAAGGGATGGAGTGGAGCCTGAAGGAGGAAAAAAAGGAAGCAGGGTTTTAAATCCTGCCAGCAAATAGGACACCTACAGTCCGGGGAAACCTCTGTGCACGCACTTGCCAGCTCTAACAGGCAAGGCAGCGTGTGGTTTTCTGTGAAGAAGGAAGATTTGAAAAGCTCCGAGGAAGCTGATCTGGAAAATTACCAGGAGGTGAAAAGTTTAGTAAAGACAAAAGCTATTAAGAGGAATAAACACTGAAGAATTCCACGTGCATGATGAATTTCCAGTATTTCTCTTGGTAACTTCTCTTTCCTTCCCTCCTGCCTCCCTCTCCTCCTCCCTCCCTCTTTCCCTCCCTCTCTCCCTCCTCTTCCTTCCCCTCTTCTTCGCCTCCCCCTTCCTACCCCCTCGCTCCCTCCCTCTTTCCCTCCCTCTCTCCCTCCCCTTCCTCCCCCCTCCCTCCTTCCCTTTTTCCCTCCCTCTTTCCCTCTGTCTTTCCCTCCCTCTCTCCCTCCCCTCCCTCCCCCTCCCTCTTTCCCTCCCTCTCTCCCTCTCTGGGTTTCCCAGTGTGCCCCCTTGATTGTTCACATCACAATGCAGTGTGTCCCAGATTCACAGGCCAGGCCAAGGGTGTGACCCTGGGACCCCCAGAGCTGAGGGGCTGCCCCAACCCTAGCTTCTCAGTGTCCTGCAGAAATGTCACAGGGCACCCAAACTTCCACCTGGCGGGTGCAGCGCAGGAACTCCGAGGCAGCTGTCTTCCCACTGCACCATGTGAGGGCGCAGCAGGGGACAGAGGCAGGTGAGGAGGAAGCCAAGAGCCCCATGGGTCGGAGCCGAGGGGAAGATGCGCCGAGGCCTCCAGGGCCACTTCCTGCAAGGCACCCTCAGCCTCTGTGACGCCACGGACACCGCACCTCCCTGCCCACTCCCTGCCTCCAGCACACACGCGAGGCCCTCGCGCTGCGGTGGGGACGCACGCTCACAGGCGACTCACAAGCCCATGACGTTGCCGCGTCGTTTGCTGACACAGGGCTCGGCTCTCCACCGCTGTGCAGAAGTGAGTCATTTAGGAAACTGGGGAGCCACAGGCCACCCTGCACCCACCCCTCAGCTGGGGTTCTCACTTCACCTGTGATCTCACGGCACCCCAACGACAGCTAGCAGATGACTGTCTCCATCTCCGATATGAAGAGGATGAACCTGAAAACCCGTCAAAGAGCCCAAGTGGACGCTTCCAGGACGGTTAATTGCCACCTTAAAACTGGCCAGGAAGTAGAAAAAGAGAAAATACCGCCCATCCATCTTGTGAAGCTAGACTGCACACACAAAAAAATAAAAAAAATAAAAAAAATAAAAATCTTGAGAGCAAAATCATTTGCAAACTTTCCAACAAATAAATTCTATTCTCATTTTCTTTTCTAAAACATGTTATTTATTTGTGGGGGAGCATGTTTGAGGCAGGAGCTTGCTCTGCAGGCTGGCTGGCCCTGAACTCACGCTATAGCCCAGGTGGGCCCCAAACTCACGGCGATCCGTCCTCCTGCCTCAGCCTCCAGAGTGCAAGGACGACGGGTGTGCTGTGCTACACCTGGCCTATTGTCATTGTCATTTATAAATATGGACGGGAGGATTGTAGGTAAAATATCAGCTCATCAAATCTGAATGGCAACAAAGCAACAATAAAATAAAGCATTAATAGATCATGATCAGATAGATGCCTAAGGTGATAAAGATAGCACTATTTTCATACTCCATCAATGGAATCTACCTCATTAATAAAAGCTAATATCAAGGTGCAAGACCCTGACCTCTAGCAGGAAAAAAAACAAAATCAAATCAACAGTAAGAAAGCAAAATGCATGTATCTGGCACCATGACCAACTACCTTGAGCACCATGCATTGCAGCAAATACCGTAAAATTCATGCTGTTTATTATTTATTACTCACTTCATTTATTATTTCATTTTAGTTTATTTTTGTTATTGCTGTTGTTAGCTGAGATGGCAAGTGAGACTGGGAGTGGTGGCGCACGCCTGTAATCCCAGCACTAGGGAGGCTGAAAACAGGCAGATCAGTACGAGTCTGACCTACATAGTGAGACCCTAGAGACCCTATGCTAAATGCAAAAAAGAAAAAATTAAGGAAAGAATAAATGATACCAGCCCTACAAGACATTAAGACCTACCACAAAACCACAGCAATGATTACTTCAATATAACACTGATGCAAAATGGAAAATTAATCTAACGGGAGGACCCATACACCAAGGGAAGTTTGAGACGACTTTTAGAAATAGCACCATAGGTGGGGGGTAGATGAAGTGTCTGGAGAGTGTGGAAGAAACTGGGACTTACGGAAAGATGGGAAGCCAGACAGCTGTCCACCACTGCACGCAAGGATGGGCTCCAGGTGCAGGTTTTAATGTGAAAAGTAAAGCTCTTAAGTTAATAGAAGAAATTATTCCCAGGTCAGTCGGGTGCCCAGATATGAGGACGCACTCCTTACAACCTCCAACCATGAAGCTAAAATACGGATGAATCCATTTAGACTCCTGTGATCCTAACACCCTGAAACACTGAGGCAGAAAAGCTAAGGGAAGGGAGGGGTCATAGCTCACTGCAAAGGCCCTGTGTTTAATCCCCATTCTGAGAAAAGAAACAGAAAAGGGCAAAGAAACATAAAGATAACCTGATGATGTAAAAACTAAGGATTTCTGTTCATAGAGGACATCCGTGGAAGCCCTGAAAAACAGTACATTTAGAGAAAAATCTTTAAAGCATGAAACGGGCCCCACAAGTTTCAACAGTAAATGTGTGAGTGAAGCCCAGCGTACAGCAATTAGGCCAAGAAATCCAAAAAGATGGCGCGTCTTACGAGAGACGCTCAAAGTCCACTGCAACCAGAGAAATGCTAATGAGAGCCACCGCAAGCTATGGCTTGACACACACTGGGCTTGCGAAAGGAGGTAGATTAGGATACCGCGTGTGTGGCCTCTAAGGGGGCGAAGAACAGTTTTGTCCATCGTGGAGAAGTAGAGCTGACCAGGTGTGGTGTCTCTGATCCTTCACTCCTGTGTGAAAAACACACGCGCACGCACACACACGAGGTGGCTTCTTGTGACTGCTTGTGACAGAAGAGGAAGCTGGGGGCCAGCAGGGTGTCACCCAGGGCCCATCATGGTGAGAGAGGCTGGGAGAGGTACCTGCAGGCCGCAGAGCAGGAAGCAACAGCCAGAGAGCACACAGCACCCCGAACAGCCTCACAGAGGAGTCCTGGTGACCTGTGAAGGGCTGAGTGACGTCGGAAGCAGGGCGTGACATGGGTGTGTCTTAAGAAACAGTACCTGTGCGCGAGTCAGCACACATCTTGCGCGAACTCGCCCAAGCGAAAGCAAGCACCTAGCATTCATTGTCATGCTTGCGCGGGGCAGATGGGAGAGGTGGGAAGAGGCTCTGGGAGGAAGATGCAAGGCGACAGAGAAAGGCTTTGAGCAGGCCCCTGTCAGCGACTGGTAGCTTGAGAGTGGCTATGAGCCTCAGCCTTCAGGTCTATCAGCAGAAGGAAGCAGACTCATGAGCAATGTTGAATGTATCACCACGTAGGAAGATTTCTTGGCAAAAGAATCTTTTCCTATGAATAAGCCCCCTGCCTGCCACCCTCGGGAGCCAGCGGTGGCAGCAAAGCAGGGCGCAGCCAGTTTGTGATTCCTTCTAGCAGTTGCAGCCACAGTATGAAAGCAGGCCAGGCCAAGAGACAGACAAGAGACGCCGGTCAGCTGACTGACTAGTCTGCTTCAGGACGCTGGTCTTTGGAGACCGAATTCAGAGCCACAGGGAAAGCTCGCTTCCGAGTCTCTGGGCCCAGCTTCTACGAACACTTTAAAACAGTGTCATTTTCCTGGCCTCAGTCTCTATATCTATACAATGATGAAAAACAGTAAATGAAAAAACAACTGTCTTACTTACTTTGTACTCTTTGCTGGGACAAATACCCGATACTCAAAATGAATGAAGGAAAGGTTTATTTAGTTCACAGTTACTGGAGGTCTTAGTCCATATTCAGCTGGCCCAAAGCTGAGTGGAGCAGGGCAGGGAGCATCCAGTTCATGGTGGCAGAACAGCAACAATCGTGACAGAGGCAGCCAACCAACCAGGGGAGCAGAGAGCAACAGCTCTAATCTGTCTCTCTTTATATTACCTTCAGGCTCTCCACCCCAGCCTATTTGCCTTAGGCTACACCCATAATCCCAGCAGGACTCAGGCCATAATCCCATCAGTATTAAAACGCATAATGCTAGTGACTCATGAGTCA